>NW_010729163.1:1368402-1384737 GCF_000365185.1 Nelumbo nucifera
GTCTTGAACCACTTCGGCGTGACGGTCGGCCAGCTTCACCCGAACTCCATTCGAAATTTGGTGGGGACAATCTCCTTATTTTGCGAAGAGGGCTTTCCTTTAGATTTGGAGATTTTCTCTTCCATCCTAATGCTTAAGAAGCAAGCGGGTCCCCTTCCCGGGTGTAGGCGGGCGTATTACCTGTCTCCTCGCCCGGGTTTTAAGCTTTTACACGAACTTCCTAACAAGGTCTCGGCGTGGAAGCGGGACTATTTTGGGGTGCGAAGTGTGCTGGGGTGGCCGTTTCAGATCGGGTGGGGGATGGCCGCTCCTGAATCCGGTGTTACGCTTGACAAAGAGACGGTGAAGGGCCTTCAGCAATGGGTGCGGCTTGGGCTAAAGTGTCAACAGTATCTGATGGAGGCCAAGCTCATTGTGGCCGGCCTGAGTTCGGGTAGGTTCCTCACTTGGAGGTTTTGTTTTGCTGTCTTTCTTGCTTTTTACTGATGCCGAACTCTTTTTTGCAGGTGTGATGGACTCAGGAAGGACTCGTGGTGGGCACTTGTTCCAAGGCATGAAGAGGAGGAAGCGAGTCGCCAAGCGAACTCGCGCCGAGCTGCCCCAGGATGCGGAGCCCGAGGTGCCGGACTACCCGTCAGAGGATTTGCCTAGGGAGCCTGAGGTGGCTCCTCCAATGCAAGAAGCGGCAGGGGGCCCTTATGCTGAGATGACTTACACGGGGCTCCTACCTACTCTAGTGCTCCTGCTTACTCTGGTTCTGCTCACACGCGGGCTGGGCCCTCAGGCTCGGGGGCCCCAGGGGATTTTAGGAGTGTGCTGTCGCCGACCCACACTCTTCAGAAGAGTAAGGATGCCATTTTCCCCGAGGAGGTCACGGCGTGGACTGATCTCCCTCTGCACCAGGTTGCCTGTCATGCTGTTACTCATGCCATGGTGGTAAGTGATCTCCCCTTGGTTGGTTCTTTTGCTTTTATTCTGTTGGTTCTTTTGATCACTTGGTTCTTTTTGGTAGGTGAACTCTTCTATCCATGCCCTGGCGGCCCAGGTGGAAAGGAGCTCGAGGCAGGCGCGAGCTTCCGAAGAGGCTCTTCGTGCTGCCGAGACGACTTCGTGAGCTGCTGAAGCGGCTGCTCGTGCTGCCGAGGAGGTTGTTCGTGTTGCTCAGATCAGGCAGGCGAGGTCTCAGGTTGAGTATCAGGTTGAGTATCAGGTTGAGTATCTTCAGGAGCATCAGGTTGAGTATCTGCAGCATCAGGTTGAGTATCTGCAGCATCAGGTTGAGTATCTTCAGGAGGACATTAGGGAGAGGACACAGATCTTTTCTCAAGGTATCGAAGATGCCAAGAAGAAGGCCGTCGATGAGTACATCGCTTCGCCGCACTTTGATGATCTGATGGTGGATTCGTACAGAAGGGGTTTTAAACTAAGCCGGTGGATGATCCGGAATACGTACCCCGAGCTCGACATCAGTGCTATATCCACTTCGCGCATAACTCAAGAGATGGCCAATGCCGCTGATGGTGAGCCAGATTCCGAGGGCGAGGCAGGGCCTTTGGGTATCGTTGAAGTGCCTTCCGATAATGAAGAAGTAGCTTCGGGCCTGTAAATTTTTTTTTTTTGAAATGTACACTCCCTTATTTGAAATGGAATGGCTCTTCTTTTGGTTAAGTGTTGGTTGTTCTTTCTCCCGAACTGAATGTATTTGCTGGGCTGACCATGCGCCCGGTCTGTTTCCTGCCCGGGTTACCACATTCGCGCGACCTGTTTTGGTGTTGAATACTCTGAGATGCCGATGTCCCTATTAGCTTGTCTCCGCTTTGCTTTTGGCTCACTTTTCTTAAATTGCCTGTGCCGAGGTACTTTCGTTAGCTCGGTATCCACCTCGCTTGGTGGTCTATAGGTAGTATCGCCTTAGGTTGACGATGTTCCATGCTCGGGGTACTTGCTTACCCTCTAAGGTTTTGAGCTCGTAGGCTCCCCCGAGTGCTTTTTTTACTCAGTAGGGCCCTTCCCAATTTGGTCCGAGTTTGCCCACGCCGGGTTCGGGTACCATGATCTTACGGAGAACCAGGACGCCGACGCGGAAGCTCTGCTTCTTTACTCTGGCGTTGTAGTACCGAGCTAMTTTTTGCTGGTAGGCCGCTGTCCGGATGTGCGCGAGGTCTCTTACCTCATCCAGTAGATCGAGGTTGGTGCGTAACTTGTCTCCGTTTGTCTGATCATCATATGTTTCTAGTCGCAGTGTAGGTATTTCGATTTCCGCCGGGATTACCGCTTCGGTGCTGTACGTGAGGTTAAAGGGGGTCTCTCCCATGGCGGTTTTTTCCGTAGTTCGGTGAGCCCATAGAACACTTGGTAGCTCGTCCGCCCACAACCCTTTAGCATGGTCCAGTCGTGCTTTTAATCCGCGGAGGATGGCTCTGTTCATTACTTCTATCTGACCGTTTGCTTGAGGGTGTGCGACTGATGTGAAGTTCTGACGAATTCCCATATTTTGGCACCATTCTTGGAACTTGATATCCTCGAACTGCTTGCCGTTGTTGGAGATCAGTACCCAAGGTAGCCCGAAGCGACATACTATGTTCCTCCAAAAGAAGTTTTGTATGTTTCAGGCTATGATTGTTGCTAGAGGTTCAGCCTCTATCCACTTTGTGAAGTAATCTACTGCCACCACTAGGAACTTTCTCCCACCTGTTGCTGGCGGGAAAGGCCCCAGGAGGTCGATGCCCCATTGCGCAAAGGGCCATGGACTGGTGAGGTACTTGAGGTCGGTAGCAGGTTGATGGTGGATATTGGCGTGCTTCTGACACTTGTCGCATTTCCTGACGAGCTCGACCACCTCTGCCTTCATCGTTGGCCAGTAGTATCCTTGTCAAAGTGCCTTTTGGGCGAGGGCTCTGCCCCCAGGTGTCCGCCGCACAGACCTTCATGGGTATCGCGTAGTACGAGTTCGGCTTTGGCAGGTCGCAAGCAACGTAGGTAGGGGAGCATGTAAGACCGTTGGTACAACCGTTCGTCTATTATGACGTATTTGGCTGCCCGGCGTTGCACCCTCTTGGTTGCATTGCGGTCCGCAGGGAAGGATCCATCTAGCAAGAAGCTCGCGAGTGGGTCAATCCAGCTCGGCTCTGCTTCAAGGACGGGAGCGACCTCCTCTGCCCCACAGAGAATGCTGGGCCGAGGTAAGTCCTCTATATACACGGTTCTCATGGTGTTGTGACTCGTGCTGGCTAACCGAGACAAGGCGTCGGCCTCAGTGTTCTCTGACCTCGGGATTTGCCTGATGAAGTGTGACTGGAAGTTGAGCAGAGCCTCCTTTACTTTGGCCAAGTATGCAATCATAGTGAGCTCGCGTGCTTCGTATTCGCCTGTAACCTGGTTGACCACGAGCTGAGAATCACTGGAGATAACTATGTGCTTTGCTCTTACCTTTTGCGCTAGGTTCAGCCCGGCTATCAGTGCCTCGTACTCCGCCTCATTGTTGGATGCCGCGAACTCAAAGCGTAGTGCGTATTCCAACTTCGTGCCACCTGGGCCACGTAAGACTCTATTGGCTGCTACTTCACGGGGTTCAGACTCTATTGGCTTAGGAGCTCCGGGCTCGCCCGAACTGGGGATCCCGCGCTCAACCCGCACAGGGGCTTCGAGGCTGAACGTGCACTCGATGATAAAATCTGCTAAGGCTTGGGCCTTAATAGCAGTTCGTGGCTTATACTGGAGGTCGTACTCGCTGAGATCAATGGCCCACTTTGTTAGCCGACCGGAAACTTCAGGCTTAAGTAAGACTTGCCTTGGGGGTTTGTCGGTCAAGACCACGATAGTGTGAGCCTGAAAATACGGACGGAGTTTCCGAGCTGCAATTACCAGTGCATACGCTAGCTTCTCTATCTGCGGGTATCTCGTCTCTACTCCCTGCAAAATTTTACTGACATAGTAGACGGGCCGCAGGACCCGATCTGCTTCTTTTATTAGTACTGAACTGACCACCTCGCCTTCCTCGGGTCTGGCTAAGGTTGGCACGGTAGCGAGGTAGCTTTTTAGCTCGTCGAACGCGAGCTGGCAGTCTTGGGTCCATTCAAACCCTTTGGCTTTGATTGCCTTAAAGAAAGGCAGGCAGCGGTTTGCCGATTTGGACATGAAGCGGCTATGCGGCCGTTTAGCCTCTGAACTTCTTTCACTTTCTGGGGTGGTCTCATATCTAGGATGGCTTTTATCTTGTCCGGGTTGACCTCAATACCGCGCCGGTTGACAATGTACCCTAGGAACTTACCCGAGGTGACACCGAAGACACATTTGTTGGGGTTTAGTTTCATGCTAAATCGACGCAGAATTTGGAAAACAAAATCTAAGTCTTGTATTAACTCCTGTGAGAACTGCGTCTTGACGACCATGTCATCTACATAACACTCTACTTTCGTGCCAATCAAGGGCCGAAATAGCTTATTTACAAGTCTTTGGAAGGTCGCCCCGGCATTCTTCAGCCCGAAGGGCATGACCTTGTAACAGTACAGGCCAAACTCGGTTATGAAACTGGTTTTTTCCTCATCGAACTGGTCCATCCTGATTTGGTTATAACCTGAGTAGGCGTCCAAGAAGCTTAGCAGCTCATGTCTCGAGGTCGCATCCACTAGGCGGTCAATTCTGGGGAGGGGGAAGCAGTCTTTTGGGCAAGCTCGGTTTAGATCGGTGTAGTCGACGCACATGCGCCACTTGCCGTTTGCCTTTTTCACCAGCACCGGATTGGCCACCCAGCTCGGGTAATGAACTTCCCTTATTATTATGTTGTACAAAATTTCTCAAGTATCCGCGACAGATGAGTCCCTCTATCTCGTCCCGGAGATTATTACACTGTTCGGTACTATGACCGTGATCTCTATGAAAACTACAGTACATATTTTTATTTCTCCCGTTTGGATTCCCCTTTAGGCGAGGTGCCCACTTCACGTACGGGGCGTCTTTGATCGTCATCAAGATCTCGGTCCGCTTCGCGTTTAACGGCGTGTAATCCGTCCAAACTGTTAAGGGGGCTCGGGATGGCTGGCTCGGCTTCGCCTCCCGGGCTGGGTTTCTTCTGTCACCTGGGTTGGAGGGCTCACCTTCTCTTTTCCTTTTCTCGACCCCGCCTTCGATCCTTTGGTTTATCTCTTCCTCTGTTCTCATGAACTTGTCCGCGAGTTTGAGGAATTCGGCCACGGTCGCGGGCTGGCTGGCTACCATGTGCCACTTAAACTCCTTGTGCGTTACTCCTCTCTTGGCCGCCGCGAGCTGTACTACGGGGTCTAATCGTGGTATTTGCAAGCATTCTTCATTGAACTGCTTGATGTAGCCCCAGATGGATTCTCCTTTTCTCTGGACTACTTCGAAGATGCTTTCCTTAGTTCTGGGGCACCGCTTGCTGGTAACGAAGTGTGCTGTGAAAACCTGTATGAATTGGGTTCAGCTTCTTATTGACCTTGGGGCTAGGTTCCTGTACCAGGTGTGAGCCACCCCCCTGAAGGTGGTGGTGAAGGCCACGCACATGCATGATTCACTGGCCCTAGCGAGGTGCATTTGGGATTGGAAAGCATCGACGTGGTCATTGGGGTCAAAGGACCCATCATACTTGTCCAAAGGTTGAAGTTTGAAGTCTCTGGGCATGGGGACTGCCAGGAGTTCTGATGCGAGGGGGGAAGGAACTGAGAGAATCGGGCCATTTTTTACCTCGTCCGAGCTCGTCTCTTCCTTACCTTTGAGCTCGGGCAAGACACGGGTGGCAGTTCGGCGACTTCGCCGGCACCTTCGTTGTTAAGTGGGCCTGGTACTGGCGCTGCTGGCCTCCGTGTTGCCGAGCTCGATGGGCCCGGAATGTTGGTAGTCTGCTGCCAGGGCGCTGAATCGGTTCTCTGTGAGCGGGAACTCGGGCCTGGAGCGCCGGGGTGCTGACCTTGCGGGCGAGGTTCCTGACCCGCCTGTGAGCTGCGAGGCGGGGGTGATTTTTCTTTCCCTTCGGCCTGGGGAGGAGGCCTGGCTGTTAGGGGGGTTCTGGGGGCGGGAGGCTTCTCCCTGGTGGGGGCGTCCACCCTGAGGGGAGGCCTTAACCGACTTTGGAGCAGGGTGCCGAGGTGGAAGCAGTGATTGGTTCAGGGGTAGTTGGGGGAACTGCTACTAGTAGTGCTGTTGAGAGAGGTGGTGTAGTACTTGGTGCTGCTGGAGTTGATGTTGCTGGAATTGTTGCATTTGGGCATGCATTGCCCGCATGCATTGCATCAGGTCGTCAAACTGGCTCTGGCGGGTCGCCAGGGGAGTTGTAGTTGGTTCGGCAAAAGTTGTTTCGACACGGAGTGGAAGAGGGATGCTCATGGCAGGAAGGTTTACGGGCGCCACTGTTTGAGGCGCATTCAAGCTGGGGATCCCGTCCACCGGAAGGGGGATGGGGAACTGTCCAATGCACACCATGGGGGCTTGGAGTTGCTCCCCGGTGGTGTTCATCTCTGTGCCACGTCCGACATTGCTGGAAGAAGCCATGAGTGTTGGGATTTTTGGAAGAAGAGGTTATGAGAGTTTTAGAGGGAGGCTTTTACAAGCTTTCCCACAGACGGTGCCAATTGATGGTGCGCAATCCGGCTGGTCCTAGTTGTCAATGACCTTGCCTCTGAACAGAACTACAGGGAACCTGAAACAGAGAAGATGGGGAAGCTCTGGGGGGAACTCGGTATGAATGCTCCGAAGCTCAAGTCAGAATTCTTCATAGGCAAGATAAAACCAGATGGCGCAAAGTTCGCATACCTTGTTCTTGGGGGATAGGGGGCCTTTTATAACCACCTCGCGCACTCACTTCTAAGCTTCTGTCAGATCGGGCATGATTATTTCTGAGCTCCTACCAGTTCGGATGTGATCTTTGCTAGGCAGAACCGTCACTACTCTCATTGTCGGAGCCGTCTCTGCGGCTGGTGACGACAGTGGCAGGKGGCGGCGGCAGGTGGCCGTTGAAGTGCGGCTGTCAAGCGTCAGATCCGAAGTCAGTCAGGTGTGACGCCCTTGGATACGGACATCCTCGGTTTTAGGTATGGCACGTTTGTTCAATCTAGCGTCCTGGAGGCGAAGTGCTGGAGTTGTGAGCGAGGTGAAGTCTTGAGTTCGGATAGGGGAGTGTCCCGAACTGCCATGACGCAGTCCAGTTCGGGTCATTTGCCTCGTGAGGCTTGGGGCCTAAGGGAGAGTTCGGGCCCCTAGTAGGGAGTTCGGGTCCTCAGTAGGGAGCTCGAGCTCCTAGTAGGGAGTTCGGACTGCTGGTTCCTCCCTTTGGTGCTCGCGCCTTGGGCGCGCTGTTGCTCTGAGCTGTTTCCCTTTGCCACGTGTTAATTGATGACGAGGTCGGACCAAATCTTCCTTCATCAATTTCCTTTTCTAAAAATTTCCAATATTATACTAATTTATATTAATAAAAAAATAATTTGTGTAATTATTGGTTCAAATTAATGTTTTCCTTTACCAATACTAATTTATCTTTAATAATTTAAAATGAAAATCACACAAATTTTAAATAATTTTCCAAAATCTATCAAATGTAATAAAAATTCCCAAATTTCCAAAATATTCCAATAAGTTTCAATAATTATTTACTACATTTTAAAGAAAATTTCCAAAATTACATTAATATATATTTTTTATTTTGTTCTCCAAAATTATGATATTTTGTTTGCCAATTTGCAAACTCCACCAACTCTTTCTTGGAGCTATAATTGTTGAATTTATTTTTCAATTTTATAAATTTTAATTAATTTTAAATGACATTTATAAAGAAATTATTGGTTGAAAATTTTGTTTATTCATTGATTTCTAATAGTTTTTTTTGGAAAGTAACACAATTTAATTGTTAGTGGAATAAAATTAATTTTAAGAAATTGTAACTATAGTAAAACATTTATTATAATGATTACTCTATTTAATTATTACATCAAAATTCCAATAATAATTATTAGTGTAATAATTATTTTGCAGAAATAATTAATTTAACTACACTAATAATTATTATTGGAATTACAGTTATTTCAAAATTACTGTAATTACAGTATTTTGAAAATAACAAATTTTACTATAATAATTAATGTACCTTAATAATTATTATTACATTAATAATAAAATTACATTACTAAATTTCTGAAAATGTAATAAGATGGAAATATAGTTTAATGAAAATATATTTTAATGGCAGGGGTATAAATGAAAGAATGAAATCAGGGTCGTTTGATTGAGCCATTCTTATTTTTATTAATGGGTAAGAGTAAGATAGTCGAGATAAGATGCAAGCCGGATTCGATAAAAATCCGAGTATCCAACGGATAAGTTTCGATATCCGAATATTAATGAATTTGGATCTACCTAATTACCGATCTGATCACGATCCGTTTCCAGCCCTAAAGTTATACCCGAACAGGCAACAGCTCTAATTTCAGTTATTTGGCTCCAGTAGCAGCAGTCGTTCTTTGGCTCCGACAGCAGTCGCCATGGAAGGAGAACTAACGAGCTCGAGAAGAGTTGCCCACCGCTCTACGAGAGAAGAAACTGAAAAAGAGAAAAATAGGATTCCTGGTTCTGTGACTGCTATAGAGGAGCTGATCTGGTTTGCAGGAGTCGCAACCTGCATAAAGCTCCTTCTCATCCCTTCGTACCGAAGTACAGACTTCGAAGTTCATCGTCATTGGCTTGCGCTCACCTCCTCTCTTCCCCTTTCTCAATGGTACTATGATGAAACGAGTCCGTGGACACTCGATTACCCCCCTCTCTTCGCTTACTTCGAACGGTTTCTGTCTATCTTCGCTAATCTCGTCGATACAAAGATCGTAGACCTACACAATGGGTTGAACTACAGTGCAGATTCAGTGGTTTATTTTCAGAGGATTAGCGTCATGGTTTCCGATCTGTGTCTCTTCTATGGAGTCTATAGATTGACCAAAAGCCTTGATTCGGCCAAGCGGAGGATGATTTGGGTTTTGATTGTGTGGTCGCCGGCGCTCATTATCGTGGATCATGTGCATTTTCAGTACAATGGGTTTCTTCTGGGGTTTCTGCTGATTTCTCTTTCGTATTTGGAGGAAGGAAGGGATTTGATGGGAGGTTTTGTTTTTGCAATGCTTTTGTGTTTCAAGCACTTGTTTGCGGTTGCAGCGCCTGTGTATTTTGTGTATTTATTGAGGCATTATTGCCGGGGAGGGCTGGTTAACTCTATCGGGAAGTTTTTGATGATGGGTACAGTAGTCGGGTCGGTTTTTCTGGTTGCATTTGGGCCATTCTTGTATCATGGGCAGGTACCCCTTTCTCTGTCATTCACAAACACAGACGGATTTCAATTTTCTCAAAGTTTTATTTTTCATTTTCACTAGTACATTCTTTTATGACAGAAATTAAGAATGAAAAATGCAGTGCAACTTTTAGTAGAAGTAACAGTCGGAATGAGGGAAGAAGATAACTTGATGGCTATAAGACCAAAATAAGTTACTGATAAAAGGAAGGAAAAGAAAAATGTCTATAGTACAAGATATGGGAACAGTAATTAGGAACAATACATTTTTAGAACGAGTCTAGTCAAAATGGGGATGTTGATGTAGATAAGTATTAAGGCTAGGAAGTGTAGGAGTTGGGTTAGAAATGGGTACACTATAGGAGCATTTAGAGATAGCCCCGGCAAGTGAGAAGATGAGAAGGGACTTGTTGGCTCTGCTAAAGAGCTGGAATGTGGGTGGTTTGTTAAGGAAAGTAAAGATTGTTTGTAAGGTTGTGCCAACAGCAGTGCTGTAGTCAATTTGGAAGGAAAGAAAGATGAGGCTTTTTGAAGACAAGTTTAGTTCAGAAGAGATAGTTTAAAAGGCATTTGGGGAAGGATATACTCATTGGTGGCAACACACAAGTTATTCAAGAATATTTTAGCTCTTATTTTTTGTTTTTTATTTTTTATCATTGCAAGCTTTTTGTATGATTGGATGAATAGTGGTTTTTGTTTTCGGGTTGTACAAAGTTAATACCTTCCTTGTCTAGTGCCTTACTGAACAAGGCCTGTATTCATGTCTAGATTATTTCATGAAACACTTAACCATTCTCTCTCAAAAAAGTGAGAAGAGATGATTGAAATGGTTTGGTTATGTACCTTGGGAATCCATAAATCATATTCCAACATTTTAGCAACGCTTACTATTATGATTCGGCCTTCCCTTGAGTTCTGTTAGTCTGATAACAACCAAGAAGAGAGAAGAAGAAAGAAGAAAGAAAGAGAGAGAGAGAAAGGAGGAGAAAAGGAGAGAAGAAAAGTCTAGTTCGAATGAGAGAAAAATTACCTCTCCCATTCGGCCAGACATGTTTTATATTACTAACATGATGGAAAAGACACATGTGCTCTTACTTAAGTGAGGGACACTAGTTTTAATATAATATTACAGATCAACAACCTCAACATAAGTATAAAGACAGAAATACCCCTACATACTCGACACTAACACTCCCATTCGACCAGTTGTTTCCAAAAGATGACGATTATTTCTCTCAGCCACCCCATTTTGTTGTGGGGTGTAGGTACATGAGGTCTGATGTATAATGCCATGTTGGTCAAAGTATTCTTGAAATGATGAAGATAAAATATTCACGGCCATTATTGGAATGAAAAATTTTAATGTGAACACTAAATTGGTTGCGAATCTCAGAAATTTTTGGAAGATGATAAACAATTCACTCCTTTCTTTCATTAAATAGAGCCACGTCATCCTTGAATAATCATCAACAAAAATGACAATATCTATATCCATTGTATGACATCACTTTATAAGGACCCCAAACATCTGAATGAATCAAAGAAAAAGGACTCGACACACGGTTATCAACCCTAGGACTAAAGGGAACACGATGATGTTTCCCCAACCGACACGACTCACAATCTAAAACAGAAAGTTGACTCAACGAAGGAACCAAAGACTTCAAAACTTTCAACAAAGGATGACCAAATCGACAGTGCCACTGGAGAGGAGAGATGACTGGAGAGTTGTTGATGTTTTTCCACCACCGTCAAGATAATACTATTCACCAGCTTCATGCCCTCCACCAATCTTCATCCCCGTTTTGAGATCTTGAAAAACACACGAAGAAGGGTAAAAAGTAATAGAGCAATTAAGTGACTTGGTCAACTTACTAACAGACATAAGGTTAAACGGAAATTTAGGGACATACAAAACTGAGGATAAAGATAAGGGGGTCATGTTAACATTGCCAACACCACAAATGGAGGATGTGGAACCATTAACAAGGGTAACAGATTGTGATGTTGAGCAATGAGAGAGGGAACAAAACACACCTGGAGTTCCAGTCATGTGATCGGAGGCTCCAGAGTCAATAATCCAGGGATTGGGTGTGGATGCCAAACAAGCCATACCTGAGTGTGCGAGAGTAGCCGTGTTCTGCTGAGATGTGGATTGGACAAACCTCTCATACTCATCACGGGGAACACTCACAATCTCCTTCTCGAGAACATCTGTGGATGTAGGAGGCATCTGATCAGTTGAACGACTCTCCTGTCTGAAACTGGTGTCACTAGTCATGGCATGATTGGCCCAAGTTGAGAGTGGACCATGCAAGTCATAACAATAATTAATGGTATGTCCATCCATACTACAATGAGTACACCTCCTCGGACCCGAGCCACGTCCTTTGCCACGGACTCCCCTTGAATCTCTACCTCCAATACGACCACCACCACGGTTATATGTAGGTCCACCACCACCGCTCTGGCCATATATCGGACCACTACTACCACTACGGTTAGACTGAGCTCCCCGAGCTCCACCTCTAACACCACGACCCCTTGATACTGCAAAGGCTGATCTATCATAAACATTAGAGTTTTCAGTAGATCCAATGGAAATCCTCCGAAGTCGAGCAAACACCTCTTCTAACGAAGGGAGAGCTGACCCTCCTAGTATCTGAGACCGCACTGGTTCATATTCAAATTTCAGCCCCACAAAAAATTGAGTCACATCAAGCTTTTCTCTCAGTTGTTGATGAATTTTGACATCAGAAGTGAGGGGGTGATAAACATTCAACTCATTACGAATGGTTCTCATACTACCATAGTACTCCTCAAGACTTTGATTACCCTGTTGCAGATTAAAGTATTCCTGATACAGCTGATATACTTTGGTTGTATTGTCTTGACCAGAATACAACTTTTTAGCATGATCCCACACATCTTTGGCAGTGTCAAGAAACATGAAATTTACACTAATCTTGGGTTCCATACTWTTCCATAACCACGTGATAATYTRTSCATCCTCTTGTTCCCAGTCATCATACTCATGAGAATCAGTGGAAGGTTTCTCCTCCCTTATGTGTTTCACCTTCTTCTTTGCCTTCAGAAAAACTTATATAGATTTAGCCCAAGGTACATAATTCTCTCTATTCAGTTTAATGCAGGTCATTTGAACATTCAAGTAATTAGTAGGTATCATTACATTAGATTTGCTATCACTACTATCTCCCATTGCTGAATTCTGTTATTATTGAATTCGACACACTGCACACTACTTGATCACACTGATCACACTGGTTTCAACACTTGTTATTGCTGAAGATTGCACTCTTTACACCACAAACCCTACCCCACGACTACCTGAAATCTCACCACACTATATGAGGACTAGTCCCCATTCGAATCACACTAAAAACAACATAAACCCTAGCACACTACAGTCTGAAATCCCACCATACGATCTGGAACATACTTCTTATTTGATTCATAACAAAAATATGCATAGAAATCTCTTACCTCATCACCCAAAAAACAAACCACACACACACAAAAAAAAAATCAGACCACACAAGACACCCACTGCACCACACGAATCAACCCTCTTCTCTTCATCGATTAGGGGAGGGCTTCTTAGAAACCACAGCAACCGACCATGAACAACACAACTGGAGGCATAGAGACCTCCAAGGGAAGAGGGCGACCACTCCTTTTCAGCTCTTTCCCTTATCTCCAATCGATGGCAGAGAAATCAAGAGAAACCCTAGACTGAGTGTGCAGAAAACAGAAATCTGGGCAGATCCGAGTTGCTTAATTGAGCTCTGATACCATATTATGATTCGGCCTGCCCTTGAGTTCTGTTAGTCTGATAACATCCAAGAAGAGAGAAGAAGAAAGAAGAAAGAAAGAGAGAGAGAGAAAGGAGGAGAAAAGGAGAGAAGAAAGGTCTGGTTCGAATGAGAGAAAAATTACCTCTCCCATTCGGCCAGACATGTTTTATATTACTAACATAATGGAAAAGACACATGTGCCCTTAYTTAAGTRAGRGRCACTAGTTMTWATMTAATATTACAGATCAGCAACCTCAACATAAGTATAAAGACAGAAATACCCCTACATACTCGACACTAACACTTACTCTAGCAGTAGGGTTAAATTTTGAGAGGATCATTGTTGGGGAGAATTCCTCTTCCAGTAAGATATCTTCTATCTCCCATCTTAGAGATCTTCCTAGACTTTATATTTCCACTTCCCACTTTACAGATCTTCCTATTGCTTCCTTTGTTTTGGATGCTTCTTCTGGTATATATTGGAACTTTGGTTTCCTTAGGGGCCTTAGAGGCTGAAAAGAGTATGAGGTGTTAGAGTTCTTAATGGCCTCAAGGATGCCTTCTTGAGTTCTAATGGTCAAAGAAAGTTGGGTTTGAACTTTTGATCATTGATGTGTTATTGTATTTATTTATGTTCCTATTCCTTCAAGGTCCTTGATGAGGTAGCTGGTGTCCTTTCAAACTTTCCCTTCAAGTTGTTAAAGAATAACACTATCCCCATCCTTGAGGGGGCTTTTCTTCGGAGGTAGTTCACAAGGAAATTAGGGCCCATTTGGTTGGGCAGAATCGGAATCCCATTCCCGTTCCTAGTGGAATGGCATTCCCCCATTTGAGGGAATCACCATTCCCTTTTCCATTCCAGTTTATTCCAATTCCCATTCTGATTCCTGTCTGAACCAAACAGACTATGGGAATAGATCATTCTGATTCCGATTCCGATTGTGAACCAAACGGACCCTTAATTAACACTTGAGATATTCTTCAATGGAAATGTAAACGGTGGGAACTTTCTCCTATGCATTTTGTGCTTAGGAGGTTCCGGGTCAGATAACTGCCTTTTTTAATCCATTACCAGTTTTCTTCAAAACTCTGCAATCATTATTTTTTTTGTCTCTATATGATATTGATACTTAATAGGTCCTCTTGTGATACATTGGACATGCTCGGGAGTTGCTGGTCCGTTCCTTTCTTTAAGAGAGGAAGGATCATGTGGACATGCCTTCTTGCCTCTTGCTGCAACTTTTTGGAATATATCTAAGAAAAATGTAGACTCTCTAAAAAACACACTGATATCATAGATCTAGTCTTTATCTATGTGGCCCATGGAACTAGTATTTAATTTTAAGATCCCATGCTGGCATTGTTGTTATGGACACACCGCCCGACAGCACACTGCGGCGCAGTCATAGGCAGCGGCACGCATAGCAGGCCGCACAGCAGCACGCGCCGCCCAGCAGTGCGCAGCACACACCGCATGGTAGCAACACTCGGCAGCAACACGCACCGCACGGCAGCAGCACTGCGAGACGCGCACGCCGCCGGTAGTAGCAGTAGGGCGGGACCCACACGACAGCTCATCAGGGTGGGTCCACACTTATCTTACCACGTCAGCTCTGCTCGCCAACTCGTCGCCAGCTACTCCATTCCTCATCCCTTATCCTTATCTTATCTTAAGTAAGAATTGTGTTACCATTAGGAGTAGGTAATTAGGAGTTTGAGTTAAGTTGGATTACCTAGCCTAGCCGAATCCAATAAGGAGTTTCCTTCTGTAATCTCCTATTTAAGGAGCTACGAATTGAAGTAAAGGCATTCGGTTTTCAACCAAGAAAGGTGTTAGGAGAGTTCGAGTGATCTCTTGGACAAATCACCCATGCGATTGCCACAATAGGGTCTGTACGCAAGGGCAAGGGCAAGGGCAAGGGAAGACAGGAGTCTCTCCCGGTGAACCAACCCGTGACGAGATCCTACGCGCGGGACCATAACATTCTGGTATCAGAGCCTACCGTCATGGGGGAACAAGAGCCGCTGTCTTCCAAGGTCCACGAATTGGAGCACAAACTTGCAGAGACCACCATGGAGGTACGTGAGGTCAAGGATGATGTCCGGGAGCTTCGACGCTTGCTGGAGACATTCTTAGCCAATAGAGAAAGAAACTCAGAAGGAACCGCCACCAACAACAGCCATAGACCGGACTGGGCAGAAACGCCTGGCGAACATCAGACGGCCACCCCGACGGCCGTTGTTATCCCCAAATACAGTCGGCTAGAATTTTCGTCCTACAATGGCGCTGGAGACCCACTGGGATGGTTGCACCGCTGCGAACAGTTCTTCCGCAACTAGCGCACCGATGACAGAGACAAGGTCAGTCTGGCTGCTTTCCACCTCACGGAAGAGGCACAACTCTGGTTCTACCGTCTAGAGCAGGAAGAACCCGAGCTTAGTTGGGAACAATTCAAATCCTATTGCCTCCTCCGGTTTGGACCCCCGCTGACAAGCAACTCGCTGGGCGAACTGATAAACCTCAAGCAGACCGGGATTGTGGCGGATTATCAGCGCCAGTTCCAAACTCTTCTCGCCAGAGCAGCCTCGGTACGCCTAGACCAGCAAGTCGATATGTTCACAGCAGGGCTGGTGGAACCCCTAAGGGTGGACGTCGAGATGCAACACCCCCCTAATCTAGTCATAGCTATGAACCTCGCACGCGCCTTCGAAAGGAAGATGCAGATCTCCCACGGGGGCTTCAGTATAGGACGGCCAACAGCAACATGGACGCCTTCAAAGACAGCAGGAGTGACTTCCTCTTCGATCATCAGCAGAGAGCCAAGTCTGCTTGCGGGCAACCCCTCCAAATCAGCGTCAAGCATAGGAAGCAGTAGGTTTGCACCCCCCATTAGGCGGCTGACCTGAGCCGAGATGGCGGAATGGCACGCAAGGGGGTAGTGCTTCAACTGCGATGACCTGTACTCTGCCGGCCACAAGTGTAAGAAGTTGTTCTGTCTTCTAGTAGAAGAACCCGAAGAGGAAGAGGAAGAGGACGAATCTGCAACGTTAGAACCAGAAATCTCCCTCCATGCCATTACGGGGGTCAAGACCTCCCAAACCATGCAACTGAGAGCATTGATAGCAGACCGGCCAGTCCGTATTCTGGTAGACTCGGGTAGCACCCACAATTTCATCAGCGAACAGGCGGCCCGCAAGTTAGAACTGCCCATGGAAAGAAGACCACAATTACAGGTGGCC
>NW_010729163.1:1399290-1442028 GCF_000365185.1 Nelumbo nucifera
TGAGGCTCTGTCGCCTGTCCTTTCTGCTTCCTTGAGTACTGCTGATGGGTAGTGGCCTGCTCCACTCCCTGTGTTGGGTTAGGGGAAGGTATTTGGGTCCCAACAGAGGGTGGTTGAAAAAAAATCAAGCTCTGTTGGGGAAATGGCTGTGGCGATGGCCATATGGGATATTGTACCAAATTACAATTCTAAATCAGGTTCTGAATTAATAAAATTTTACTATTACTCATAAAAAAAAGAAACAGGCCATATGGCCCATGGACCTTCTCTCTGTTTTTATGCTGTACATTTGGTGGTTAATTCCCTCTAATTTTTAAATTGAATAATTTATGGCCCCATTATTTTTTCAATATTTTGTCATAAGGTATTGCGTGTATGTTTCTATCCTTCTCCACTAGTGTATGTTTCTATCCTTATTTTTTCAATATCTTTCCTTGCAGATACAACAAGTCCTCCGCCGTATGTTTCCTTTTGGCAGGGGACTCTGTCATGCATATTGGGCTCCCAATTTCTGGGTGTTCTACATAATTTCGGACAAAGGGCTTGCTTTTGTTCTTGCAAAACTTGGATTTAGCATTCAGACACCAGCAGCTTCTTTCACTGGTGGGCTAGTAGGGGATTCCTCACCTTTTGCCGTGCTTCCTAGGGTAATCCTACTTGGTTGATTAAATGCTGGACTGCATGCTTATCATTCTCCATTAATTCTGTCCCAGGCATCTACACATGCAAATAAACTCTGTCAATAATATGGTTGAACAATGTGAAAAAGAATAAAGGAAAAAAATATCATGCATCTCTTAGAAGTGTTTTGTTGCTTTTGTTTTTTTGCCTGCCCAAAATTGAAAAGTGGATTAAACCTTTTGAATTAATGATTTGGTGGTTTATGCATTTGTATGCATCACTATATGCAGTGAACATCTATGACCGACTAATCTTGTATTGTTAAATTCTATGGAATGGCAGGTTACTCCTCTGGTAACCTTCATGTTGGTTTTACTTGCCTTATCTCCATGTCTTGTTAAGGTATGGAGAGAGCCTCGGCCAGGAATGATCACTAGATGGGTAGCCTATGCTTACACCTGTGGTTTTCTCTTTGGGTGGCATGTTCATGAGAAGGCATCTCTCCATTTTGTTATCCCCCTTGCTGTTGTTGCAGTGCGCAGCTTGGAAGATGCAAGGCATTATTTCTTGTTGTCAATAGGTATGCTTCTGTTGACCAATTCCGTCTTTTTAAAGTTATTGCACTTGAGTGTGTTCCCATAACATCCCCCCCCCCCAAAAAAAAATAAAAGGGTAAAGAAAACGTGTGTGTTCAGTTGTTTGCTTCAAATGTATTTTTCTTTTTTTGGAAAAAGGTAAAGTAAATTTTATTGATTGCATAAGGACAAACCCCCTGGCCGGGCAGAGATGATACAATACAACAAAGCTATAAATCTCAAAGGCTCCTAGACCATCAGCCAACCTTGCAAGATTTTGCTGATGGAGTCCTTTAGCAGCTGAGATCCATGACACCAATATACCTAAAGACAAAGAGATCAGATCCTCCACATCCTTTGAGGTTTGGTGGAACAATCTTCTATTTCTTTCAGACCAGACCATACCATACTAACTACAGCCACAGGGATACAATCCCAGACACAGTTAGCTAGATTTGAGAGGCCATGCAGCTTCCAGCTCCACAGAATATCCAAGACCAAGCTTGGCATGACCCAAGCCACCCCCAGAGCATTAAGATAGTTCCACCAGAAACGAGAGACAGAAGGGCAATGGAGGAAAAGATGATCAGTGCCTTCAAGATCCTGAATCTGGACTCCCCTTCTGAAGGAAAGAGAGGGTTTAAAATCCTGGAGGCAGGAACTGATCCAGAGTTGCAATCAGCCAATCAGTCAGCTTAAGAGTGAAAGATTTAACATGAGAAGACAAGAATTTGCCCTTTGACCGATCCCACATGGTTACTAATCCCCTTGCCCCCTTGCCGGTTTACTCACCCACCTCACCTACCCCTACCCCTACCCCCAAACACTCCTAACCACCACAACCTCCATGGCTCCACCACCTCAAGCTTTGTTTCCTGGAGTAGCACCAGCTCCGGCTTCCACCTCTTGAGCACATCTCACACCAACATTTGCCTTCTTCCTGAGCCCAATCTCCTCACATTCCAAGAAAGCAACTTCAACTCTATAACAACCAAAACTGGAAAACCCCCTTCCTTACAAAATCTTTTCTATATCTTCTTCCCTCCCCCCTTGACGAATCTTCCCCACTTCCAGCTTTGTCATTCAGCCCCCGAGACAACATCATCATTTCTCTGCTATTTTTGGAAGACCCCCTGCCTTTATTACATTCATCCTCTCTTTCTCCTCCAACATCTTTTATTCAATCTCCTCTAGATACCTGATGGTCTTCACCTCCATGCCTTCTATTGACACCCTTAGAAAATCCCCAAGCCCCAACAGTTTGGAAGTAACCCAAGAGGAAAATGCGTTAAGAAAGGTCCCTTTATCGCAAGATACCCCCGGACTCCTAGAAGGCACAAGAGGCGGAGCAGTAGCAGACTTCTCCTTGACTTTAAACCCCTTCTAAGCAAGGCAACTTACCTGATCTTTAGCTTTATCCACAACACCTAATTGCCTTGGCATCACAGTTTTAGGGCTCTCAACCATAGGTCCATAGCCAAAGGAATGATCTCAGCGGGTTCTTCTTCCATCGAGACTAGCAGCAGAGATGACAAGCTGACATCATTCACCATAGCCTAGGGTGTTGACTCCAGGGAACCTGTCAAAGGTTGATAAAACTCCCTGCTCCGCTCTTCCTCCAAGATCTTTGTTGTTTTCTCCAACCCCGATGACCCACTCCTCACATCCTCCCTCAAGATTTGTCTCAGTTGGCTCAACTAGTTCACTTCACTTAGAGCCGAGAGCTGGTCCCTAGCCTGACCCATCCCCTTTGGTTTGCTAGCAACCTTAGGTCTTAAACCATAACCATTTGGATCACGTGGTCTGGCTAGGCAACAAGGGGTTCAGATCTCTCTGACCTGGGTACCCTTACCTCCCTTTGAATCCCTTCCCTTAACACTTTGCCATCTATCACCACATTTAGTGCCTTCAGACACTCCATTAAAGCTTCTTTAAGGGATTCCTTAGAAATTCTTGCCTGACCCAAATAGCCATTTGAATTTTGGACTTGCAAACCAATCTGACCATCCAAATGGGGCGCAATTGGATGCTATAGAAACTCCCCAAAATCCCCACTCTCTGCCACCCCCACAATCACCATTGTCTTACCAACTTTGGATCTCAAATTACCTCTAATTACTGGCTACTTCTCCCCAACCCTAAAATCACACTTCCTCAATCGACTTTCCTGCTAGATCCAAAGAGGGCCTCCCGTACCACAATCTCCACTTTCTCAGGGATCACTCCCTCTTCTATCACCTTCATACAAACCCACTCACAAGTCTTTAATTCCACGACTGAGTTGTTGGGTTGTTTGTACATCTTGGTTATTGTACTATTTACCACCTATCTCACTTCAATTTCTTTATTTTAATTTTATTTTCAAGGATTTTTTTGTTATATTTATCAGTGAAAATTCTACTTTTTTAATTATTATTTTATTGTGATTTTTTTTTGAATTATCTAATAACCTGGTAAAATAAGTTGGTACTATTTCCTTGGTTTGCAATATTCTGCAAAGGTCTCTCTCCACCCCCTCTCAAATTTTAATTTTTTTTTTTAATTTTTTTTTTAAGGGAGCATGTGCATGTTATTAAAAGGCATGGTTTCATGAGTTGTCTTGGGCACATTTGAACTGTATTGGTTAAAATCTGTTACACCAAGGATATGCTGACTGAAGGTCAACCAAGGGATGTTTGCCTTAGGCTATATTTGGTTTGATAAAAAATAGGAGAGAAACATAAAATTGAGGAATTCTCAAGATCTTTCACAAAATTCCTTATTCAACTTTCTGTCTCTCTGATCTTCTATAAAACCAAAAACAGTCTTAGTTACCTCACGAGATCATTTTCCTACTGGTGAGGAGAAGGGTTCTCATTTTAAAGACAAGACACTCTTGGTAATATGATTATATGTATATATACAAATATGCCATGTTATCATGGTTCGACCTCCGGTTTGACCCCAGTTGAATCTTTGACCCGTGAACCTCTCCCTTCTCTTGTTCTATACCCGGTCCAGTTCTATGAACATTGCTCCTAACATAGGCAGGCTTTTGTAGTATGATTTTTTTATTTACATATTATTTTTTGATCAGCAATACCATTTTACGTATTTTAGAAATGTGCATTTAATATGATCTAGAAATGTTTATGCAGCTTGTTGTGTTGTATTGGGTACATATCATATTTGATACCAGTACACTAGGCAGTATAGATATCCAGGTATTTCAGGACTCCCTTCAGTGAGAGCTATTTCTCAGATGAGGTTCATTAATGTCGTAATGCCGTAATGTTTCAAGAACGTGATGACCCTGAAGTGTATTGTTTGATAGTCCATGAGTGTTCATTTGTCTACCTCTTTTAAGTGAATGTAGTGTTTAACTTGAACTGCTCTTCCATTAGTCCAAAATGGTGTTGTGGCGTTCATGATTTATTCTTCATCGAATTTTTATTAAAGCACATGGTACACTGAGATGGGTGCCTTGAGCTGCATATTTTAAATCAATTTGAGAATAGAAATACGTAGAATCTAAATTCTTTGGATTTGCCTACTTTTTCCATTTCGAAGATTCTGATGTTTTTTCCCCCTCTGTACACGTTGCAGTGTCTTGCTACTCATTGTTCCCTCTTCTATTTGAAGCTGATGAGTATTCAATAAAAGTGTTGCTTCTGCTTCTGCATTCCCTTCTCACGTGGGTAGGTTTTTCCTCACAGTTCAGCAAGACCACAGTGGTGTCCACAAAGCAACAAGGTGAGAAAATGGGATCTAAAGAAGGCCTGGTTGCTGCCAAGGGTGGTGGGTTGGTTGTTGGGTGGGTTAGGATTTGTTATTTGTTGGTTCTTTTGTTTGTTGAAGTATGGGGTCAGTTTCTACACCATTACCTTCTTGGTGACAAACTTCCATTTTTACCCCTTATGTTGATCTCAATATATTGTGCATTAGGGATCATGTATTCTTGGATTTGGCAGCTAAGATTTATCATTAGATGCCCATGATTCATTGGCTTTTTGAATTCTCTTTCTCCCTCTGCGTGTGTGTAGTTTTCCTTGATCTGTGCTAATAGTAGATTCAATGTAACTATTGTAAGGGCACATGCTGATTCTGGACGTGGGTAGTAGATCTGGTCACTCAAGTGTTATGCATGTTTGTAAGATAAAAGAGCTTAAAATACATATATATTTTGAAAGTTTTTAAGTCAGTAATTACCAACTGATCTGATGTTGGCTCAGTTGGTGATTCATTGTAGCAGAGATCTGGGACCAAATGCGGCTGCCCCGGGGGTGGGGGGTGGGGTTAATGGGGTTGGGGATGGGCTACCCCCGTTGTGTTTGTGTAGCCCTTGAAGAAATAAAAAGCCTCAGTGATTAGATTTACATATTAAAATATTTGATGTTTGAACAACTTACATTGTTATGATATTATTGAAATATTTAGATTTACATGTATGGCCTAGACGCTAAGCCAAGGCAAGCATTGGCATTATATGGTGCAGATTGAGATTAGTAATCGACCAATGGTGCTATTAGGGGGTGATCATTTTCAGCCCGGCCCGGCCTCAGGCCCGACTTGAGCCTGCATCAGGCCCGCAAATTTTAGGACTGGGCTTGGTCCTACAGGTTTGACCCTGTGTGTGTGTGTGATTTATACATATGTACATATGCTTCATGTTATATTGTATATTTACATATAAGTATATAAAATGATGAGATATTTATTTGCATTTGGCACCTAGCTTTTTCAAATGCTTATTTCATATTGGGCATTTGGTAGTTTTTCTCCGATAAGCAATTGTAACTCTTTTGTCCATTTTTTTTCAAAGTTTCAAAATTCCCAATCCAAAGTGAATGAATAAAAGTACTTGATGGAAGTGCTTTTTCATAAAAGTACTTTGATAAAAGTACTTCTGTAAAAATACTTTTATAAAAGTGATTTTGTAATGATGATAATTATAATAATAATGAATCCAAAAGTTTCTCTAATTACATATTTTTATTTTTTGTTTCTATATGATTTTTGCTTTTTATTATTAATTGGATGCATATTGCAAAATTCAAATTTGCTTACATAAACATTCATTTAAATATGTTATAATCGGATCGTGTTGTTAAGCTTCAAGTATCATTGATAGGTCTACCTACTTGGTCAGATTCTTCTTTTTATAATATTTTATCTTTTTGGTGTTTTTTTTTCTGTTCATTTACCAAAAAAATGTAAGATTTAAATAGAGGGAATTGAATGAGGTGAAAAGTAGTAGTTCAATTTACAATTTAAACCTTGCAATTAAATAGAAAATAAATTAAAAAATGAGTATTTTAGTTAAAAGAAAGTTTCACAATCTTACTTATATTTTTAATAGTAGTGTAAATATAAAGTTTTAGATGTGTCTAATTTTTTCTATATTTTCTTTATATTTCTATGTAAAAATAATTCCGTTATGTCACACTTACTTTTTGTTTAATATGATAATTAATTAATATTATGCATGTGCCGAAATGTTTTTTTGCATCATTTATGTATTTTTTTCATTTTTTATTTTATTAATTTTTATTATTTATTTATGACATTAAATGGTAATACATTTGATCCAAAAATTGAACTATTGAGCTTTGCCAAATAGTAAAATAATTTCATTTTTGGTCAATTCTAAAGTATGCATTTCATTTTCATTATTAATAAAAATAATTCTTTTTGTTACATTTATTTTTTTAATTTGGTTAATAAAATTATCATAAATGTGTCTAATCTTTTCTACATTTTTATAAATTTCTATATTTGTTTCTATTTTTAAAATTTTATTACCTAATTACGACTTCATAGGTTTATCAATTTGATTTGAATGGTTGAATTGCTTAGCTATCACTTGGATAAAGAATGTTTTTGCTTTTTAGCTAGTTTTAAAATATATGGGTTTATATTGTTAAAAATATTGACATAGATCTAATTTGTACCATTTATTGGTGAAAAATAACTTAAATATAGGATTTATAAGAGAAAATGGGAATTAATACCTTTAAGTATAAGGCTTAATGAAAAGTGGAAAGTAATAATTGAAATTATATTTCTAACCCTTACAATTAGATATGTAATAAGTAGACAAATATGCACATTTTAGTAGCCATCAAAAGTTTGCATTAAATATGTAATAAAATGACTTCCATACCTTTATTATAAAAGTGTTTTTGTAAATTTAATTTGCTAAACATATTTTTATAAAAGTGCTTTTATAAAAGTATTTTTTTGTAAAAGTGCTTTCATAAAAGTATTTTTGTAAAAGTATTTTCATAAAAAGGACTTATAAAAGTGTTTTCATGTAAAAATACTTTTGTAAAAGTGTTTTTGTAAAAGTGTTTTCCTAAAAATGCTTTTGTAAAAATACTTTTCATAAAATTACTTTTATGAAAGTGTCTGTGAAAGTGCTTTTATAAAAGGGTATTATATTCTAAAAATTTACCAAGGACAAGTATGGGAGAAAAAAATTGAATAAGTGCTTATTGTAATATAAGCTGAAAATTTGTAATATAAACCCTTATTTTTAAAATAAACACTTAATTTTCGGGTTTATTTTTCACATCAACAAGTGCTTAATGGTGTGGTTATCACCCGAATAAGCACTTATTTCAAGTAAGCATTTATTTTTAAGCACTTCTAAATATGGCCATAATGTTATATACATGGGCTTATATTTATGGTCAGGAGCTTGAGTTAGGCTGGCCCAGGAGCTGCCCCTATCATAGGTGCAAAGCCTAACCCAATCCATGATTAATGCATGGCTGACAGCACAGTGCTCTTTGTGGTTGGGGAAATGTTTCTTTATGTGGTTTGATGTCATGCGGCTCATGCTGTCTAGCATATGTGTACACTTCGCTTTGAGAAGATCCTGTCTCAATTTCGGGCCCCTTTGCGATCACTGAGCTGAAAATTCAGCTAAGTAGCTTCAGCTGCTTTGGAACTCTGTGGATAAACTAAATCAAAATGAACATAAGTTATTTAAAGAGGTCGAAGTGGATAGCCCCTCAAATGATCAAGGTTCAAAGTATCGACATGTATTGGTCCGTATCGGTTAGTATGTGTCGTTCTGGGATCTCTCCAATATGCTCTTATAGTGGATGTATCGAGGGTTTGACTGGTTCAAGGGGTGGAAGAGCTCTAAACCGACCCCTTAAACGTTGCAAATGACTGAGAATTGATTTGAGCACTCCCAATTGAACACTTGGAAAAATAGATCTGACAATCTGGCTTTCCTTTCCGGACCTACCTATTTCACCAGTATACCTTTGAATGCTTCAGTGTGCCACTGTGGCTTACTCATTATTGCAAATCAAGTGGCACATGAAAATCAAACCCTGTTAGCCCATGTTTAAAAGCCCAAAAGGCATACAGAATTCAATTGATCACCTACTTAACCAAAGTTAAAAATCTTTCGAATGAGTTTCATTCTTATTTTATTTATTATTTATTTTTTTAAACACCAAAACGGACCAGATGGTTGGACCGTTAACTAGGAACTGACAGCCGAAACAGCTTTTTTTTAGCTGTCTGCATTTTATAAAACTCTAACTTTTATCATTGAAACCGATTTTTTGTGAAGCTAATGCACTAAATCCCATTAGATGAATTAGGACCGTGAGATGAGAACGTGATAAACAGCTGGGTCTCATGATCCGGGTCTCTCCGGCAGTAGAGGATTGTTCTCACTCATCATCAATCTGATGGCTGAGATGGTCGCACGGGTGTCTGACAGACTTAATCAGCTTCAAATTTTGGCAAAAGCCAAGCTTGTGACCGAGGCATGAATAGGTCTAAGTGCATAGATATCAATAAATTACTCAAAATAATAATAATAAAAAAAGACCACTCTAATCGAATATTAGAGTGCAAAGTTATGGCTTCTGAAAGTTTATAAATACATTTAGGGGGTGTTTTATGACATTAATTGTTTTTCTTGTTGCCGGTTCCAAAAACAAATCAAAATCATCTGGTTTGAAAAGATTTTGTTTCTTAAAACAAAAATACAAAAAAAAAAAAAAATCTTGGTTGTGTGTTTGTTTTCTATTTTCAAAACTCAAACAAAAAATATGTTCTTGAATCTAGTTTTAAAAACATGTTTTCATCTATTTATTCAACTACATGTTCCATAACTTTATTTTTTTTTAAAAACCAATACTTTGTTGGTTCCAAAAACATGTACTGGTTTTTGAAATAAAACCAACTTATTTTCCTTTTGAAAACATAAATAGAGTTCAATAACATGTTTTTTTTTTTTTGTTGATGTGGCTATTTCAAAAACAAATGAAAACAAAAACATTCATGTTGTAGAACAACCTCTTAGTATGCAACCTGTGACCCGATCACTAGGTTGAATGAATCAATAATCCAACCACCCAAGTCAAACATGGTTGTTTACATATCAATGGTTGTTAATAAAATCGGACCTAAAATCATGATTGAGTGATGACTCAATTGACTGAGTTAAAAACAATGGCCAAAATCTGAATACATATAAAGCTATTTGGCTTTGTCAAAGCTCAGGGTCCATTTGGTTCCATGGAATGAAATTAGTGCTTGGAATTGGAAACAGAATGTCATGATTTCAACTGCTTGTTTTCTGATTCCCATTCTTGGGGGAATGGTATTCCCCAATACGAGTAGATAGCCATTCTAGGCTCCCCCTAGGAAATGCGATTCCCATTCTAGAGTTTGTTAGGAAGTAAAGAACTCATGACAAAAATGTCCTCAAACCTTAATATTAATAAAATATTATTAAATATAGGGAAATTGTCTAAAACTCACCACAAGTTTTCGACATTTCTCTTAAATTCACAACTTTTCAAAATGTCTAAAACTCACTATGTTAGTAAGTTTTTACTTTTCAAAACTCACATTCCGATAGTGCACCATTAATGCTTCTTAACAGAGGTGTCCATGTCAACATAACTAACAAATTTCATAACCAAATTACCCTTGAATGGTGAGTTAGAGAAAAATTGGTCTTTTCAGTTTTCAATTTTCTTTTTTTTTTTTTGCATTTTTAGTGTTTTGTTATAATTTCTGTTTTTTTTTTACATTTTTCTATTATTTACAATCTATAAATTTTCCTGTATTGTTGTCATTTATTTACAATTTCTGTGTTTTCTATAATTTTTGATGTTTTTTTACAAATTTTATTTTCTGATTTTTTTTTTCAATTTCTATAGTTTCTATAAGTTGAAAATAAATTTTTGAACTTTTTCTCTTTTTCATGTCTAAATATTAAAATGGTAATATATTAACACCCGTTAATTTATTTTGTATATATTTTATATTTTCAAAATTAAAATGGTAACATATTAACACCCGTTATTATGTTTAACGTGAAATTAGTGATAAATACTATAATAATCATGAAAAACATTCCAATTCCAAAAGTAACAAAACACCTATGCCGTTCACATTGGTAAAACGTGTGACGTGTGCTAATTAAGACGGTAAAAAAGAGAGAAGTCTATCAGACAACCGTGTGACCATCCAAGCCATAAAAACATAAAATTATATATTTCAATTAAAAAACAGAAAAATTCATTTTTTTCAAATAAAAAATAAAAATATTAAAACACAGAAGATGGTTTATACACTTTGTGTAAAACATCGGAAATTGTAGAAAAACATAAAAAAATTGCACAAAACATAGGAAAATTGTAAGAAGTTTAAGGAAAATTCAGAAAAAAGCAAGAATTTTGCAAAAAAAAAATAAAAAAATAAAGAAAATGGAATTTGCATAAAAACAAGAAAAAATATAGAAATTTTAGAAAAAACATTAAATGATAAAAATTGCAGAAAACACATAAAACTATAAAAAAATTAAAACATATATATATATATATATATATATATATATATATATTTCAGCCAAAAGTAAGAAATTGCATAAAATACATAAAAATGGTAAAAAAATTCAAAAGAGAATTATATATTTCAGCTAATGCCAAACAATACAAAAAATGGTACAAATTTAATATATATAACCAAAAAAGTAAAAAATCATAGAAAATACATTGAGTGATAAAAAATGCATAAAACAAATCAAATGATTAAAAAATTCCAAAGATACATATTTCAACCAAAAATAAGAAAATGGAAAATTCTGGAGAAAATGCTTTAATGCAGAAATTAATTGAACATTGTAGAAAATTATAGAAAATGCAAATTGTATAAATTTACAAAAACAATGCAAAAATACAGAAATTTTTGCTAAAGAAGGTAGAAAATGCAAAATTGGGAGGTTGCTTTTTGAACGTGTGAGGTGAACGCCCATTGTTGTAAGACATAATGTAGAAAATTTTGGAGCTTGAATTGTTGATCTGCCACATAAATTTGTAGTTCACTACCAATGTATACAAACACAAGATTACAGTTTAGTTGATCCTATGACTCATAGGATGTCTCATGGTGTTGGCTCCACCATTTAACCGGGAACATCAACATTTACACCGAAAAGAAAGATTGGAAATCCAAGGAATTTTATCCAAAAGAGAAGATATAATTAACTTGTAAGATAATTAGATAACTAGATAAGAATCCAAATCTCATCATTCATATCGTGGTTCTTGTCATTAATTTCATTCATAGAAGTGAAACTTGGGAAGAAGATAAGAGGATCTTTTTTGCGTTTTTTGGTTCTCATGTGTCAGACGATACAATGGCAATGACCACGCAATAGTTGTGGATCTGGAAATTTGGATCTTGAGTCTATTATATCAAAAGTAGCGGAGGAAGTGATCCTGTCACTCACTCTCGTTAGATCCAAGAGCAGCGGCTAGAGATTGGAGATTTGCAACTTGATTAGCTATTTAATGGGGTTTCTCCGGCAACGTTGTAAACTTGATTTGCAACTTGATCTGTACTAAGGCTATGTTTTAAAACGATGCAAATAAGTTTGAATGCAAATATGTAAAGTGTAAAATGGTTCATATAAATTGTAAAATCGGATTAGTTTTTCACTGACAAATTTAACTTCTTACCAAACAGACTTTTAGCTATAATGGATGCAAACATGAATTCCAATAAAGATTATGCTTTTTTTTTCAAAAGTCCACTTGAATGCACATTTACTTCTTTTTTATTGATGTACTTTTACATCTTATTATCAATATAAATATGCATTGATTTGTCATTTGTCAATACATAAATATAATGTTTTAAATACAGACAAAAGTGAACCAGAGTGCAAATTTACCCTGAACTGAGATTTACACTCCATTTGCATCGTTTCCAAACGCAGCCTAAGTCGAAGTCAACAGCGACGCCTATTGCAAATATAAATGTATTGTCAGAGACAACATCTCTACTTACCAGTGAAGGGAGGGAGACGGAGAGACGGAGAGACGGAGAGACGGAGGTAGAGGAGTGGAGACAGAGAGGATGGAGGCGGAGAGGGTGAGGTAGAGGGTTATGTACTTATGTTAAGTGTTCTGATTTTCAAACCCTAAGGCCTAAACAAGAAATGGGGTAACCCATGCTTACCCATGACCCACCTTAAACCACCCTGACCCAACCCTTTTTCACTTGACCCTAATGGGTTATTTGACCTCTCTTGGCCTACTACACAAGTGGGTGGGTTGAATGGATCAGATGGGTTAGGGTCAAAATTGCCGGTCCTACACACTCATAATTTCCATACTTTGGCCAATTGTAGCTTGAAACTACTCTACCAATGAATGACTTGGTTTAAGGTCTAATAGAGCTCATAACTAACCACGTGGCCTAGTTTTTTTTTCTTTTTTTTTTCACATTAAGTTTAATTAAACGCAATGTTTTAAAATCCAGAAAATTTTGTCTACTTTCGACCTAGGAACTGAGAACAAAATTTAAAAATTTCCAACAAAATGTTTTGTTTTCTATATTTCAAGTTATCTTATTTATATTTTAAAAAAAATGGATTAAATGTATATAAAAACTCCCAAAATTTTAGGGAAGACTTGGAAATTTTGTACACTATCTTTTAGAAATATGGAATAAAAAATTGGTTATGTTTTACAAAGGTAATCATATTTATTTATTTATATGAATATTAAAAATAAAACATTTCCATGTTTTTTTCATATTTCTGTTAATGAACTATCTCAAATTGTATGAAAAAAAATTAATAATTTCCATAGCTCTGAATATATCAGGATTTAATACAAATAATTATACCTCTATTTACTAATAACAAATTGGCTTGACCTATTCAATTGGTAAAGTTTGGCAAATCCAATGTGAGTTCACATCTACGCCCCACAACGTCCCACAACACATCTCTACCGTATATTGAGAATATATCCTGATGATAGTATCAGAATCGGTGATATCATCATCGGGAAATGGCAGGGATGTACTGTGGGACGTTGTGGGGCACCCCCTTGTGAGGCGCATATCTTAACTCGTCCAATGCTGATCCTGTTAAGTGGGCCCGTTTTGTTTTGGACCAGCCAATCTAGCCAGACCAACAGGCCTAATCTACATGGATTGGGGAAGCTATTAACCTGATTTGGTTCTAAAACAGTTTTCCTATTTACTAGATTCATTTCAATATAAACCTAACAATTTAACATATGTTATTCTATCAAAAAAAAAAAAAAAGAAACAACATATGTGGCCATGTGGGCTCTTAGGCCTAGGGGGTATTGCTATGCTAGGTCAAAATTTGACTAAGTAGATCTTTTTGGAATTTAGGGTTACAGATCAGAGGAGGTCTATTTATTGAAGTGGGTGTCTTGGGTTATGGGCAGGGCACTGGACCTAGAGGCTAGAGTCAGCAGGTGCAGCCGTGTAGGCCCTGCTAACCCGTTTTGTTGTATATCTATAAAATCAGGGCCATCATCAGATATTCCTCTAAATAAAGAACACGTGGCAAGTTATAGGGCCCCAGACCATTTGAGGGGTCCTTCTGGTCCATACTCAAGCCAATGTGATGCTTATTAAAAGATGGGTCCACTTAATAAACAAATCAGGTGGAAAGGAAAGTTCCTCAGTTGGCTTATTTGGGGTTCTAATGCATCTAAAAAGTAGAGGGCACTGTCACAAAGTGTGGTGGTTTTTGAAGTCACTATGATGATTCAGTACATGATTTGGATTGATTAGATGTAGTCAGTTGGCATCAAAGCTTTTTAATGAGATGGGCCCACAGATATAATCCTCTAATTATTGATCTTAGTTGCTATCAAAGTAAGTAGCTGCATGTTTCAAGTAAGATTAACAATTATTAAATGTGTAATTAGACAAAACACACACTAATTATGATGTGATTCTTTTGTAGTGCCTAGGCTAGGCTTAGGAGGCACATGGAAAGCTATGCCCTATATATCTTGCCAGTTGCCACACCCAGTGAGACCATTGATCGTGGGTCATCAAAATGTTTTAGGGCTCGTTTGGGAGGGCTTAGTTTCATAAATAGGCTGCTTTAGAGAAAGCTACCGGAAGAGGCTTGTTTGGACTTTGGAGAGCCAGTTAAATGGCTGTACCTCATACACAATCATATGGTTTTTTTGACAACCCTTAACGAAAATCCACGCTACCAAATTATCTTTGTCTTCACAGATCTGTTCTCAAAAACTTAACAATTCTTTTGATTTGCTATGCTTATGAAAGATCTATTTAGAAAGACCTACCAAGTTACCAAATGCCACCGAAATTTGGTCCTTTGGATTTTTTTTTTTAAACATTGCTTATATAGTTTTTTAGGGTGAGCCCAATCTCCTAAAGCTAAAATTCAGTGTAAAAATTGTAAGCAAGGTGGACTTTAGAGAGAGAGAGAGAGAGAGAGAGAGGACTTGGGTCCTCATGTGTTTCAGGTATTGGGTCCCCCTATCTCAGAACCCATACTCTCCATATATTGTTTCCTTGGTCATGATTCTGTCAAGATTCTTGAACTTTATAACATTTAAGTCTTTGCAAGTGACAAACAATCAGTCGCCAATCAAATAGCTTGGTTTGTTATCCTAATTTGAACCAGGATGACTTGATTTGGGTTCAAGTTGGATCAACCATGTTTATAGTCTTTTATAAGTTGATGGTCTTTGATGTAGTGGTGGATTACCAGTTCTGCAACGTAGAGGATAGCTGTGAAGAGGAGGATCCCGATTGCAAAGAAACTCCAGTGTGCGAAGAGATTCTAGCGCATGGCCGGAACTACGACGAGGCCTTAACATATGAGGAGACTCTAGCGCATGATGCGATGAAGACCAGGAGTAGGCGTGATGTGAGTGTTGAGCAAGGAAATAGGACCCATCACATGTAGACATATTCATGGGCCGAGTCAGGTTTTGTTTGTGTGTCAATAGAAAAAATTCACTCATTCACTCATTCAAGCATTCTGGCCCAAGCCCGAGCCCGGCCTGACTATCTAGCCTAGGTCTTTAGCCTTAGCACTATTACACTATGCTGATGAGGTGAATGAGAGCTAATTGGCAGGAAATCAGAGTAGAGAAAGTGCTCAAATAAGTGAGCGTACCATTTGAGGGTGAAGGGTCACCCTTATAGAAACTTTGAAACCCGGTTGAGGCGTGTTTGACACGTTTGAAAGTGATAGGCCTTATCCGTCTGTTGCTTGTGAAGTATGCTTGCACGGCGTTGTGGTGGCCCTAATCTAATTCTTCGCAAAGTAGAAGGATTTGAGTTTATTGTTGCTAGGTGAGCATTATGCCTGCATACGTTTCGGGGACGCTAAGTGGTGCAAACAGATGAGGAGAGATGTGCCACATAGGCGGCGTGACACCTCAGGTCGTGTTTTGCCCAGGTTGGAGAGGTAGGCCGATGATGTTTGGAGCAATCAATGGACGTGCATCGTAAAGGTCTTATAAGTCAATCTACCGATCTGCTCTTAAGTGAGGTCGAAGTTACTCTAGGCAACATAAATTGATATGTGAAGCTAAAGTATTGTAAGATGGTTTTGGTCACCATGTGGCAGCACATAATTGGAGGGTCATTTTACCCCTTATCAAGTGTTATTGCTGCTGGTTACATTTTTGTGAGCCTTCCTCCATTAGAGAGTACTAGAGAAATAAGTCTTCCACGAGATATTTAGGCTGTGTTTGGAAATGATGCAAATAAGTGTGAATGCAAATTTGTAGAGTGTAAAATGGTTCATATAAATTGTAAAGTTGGGTTAGTTTTTCATTGACAAATTTACCTTCTTACCAAACAGACTTTTAGCTATAATGGATGCAAACATGAATTCCAATAAAACATATGTTTTTTTTTTTTTTTAATCAAAAGCCCACTTGAATGCAAATTTACTTCTTTTTTATTGATGTATTTTTACATCTTATTATCAATATAAATATGCATTGATCTGTCATTTGTCAATGCATAAATGTAATGTTGTCAAACATAGGCAAAAGTGAACCAGAGTGCAAATTTACCTTAACCGGGATTTACACTCTATTTGTATCATTTCCAAGCGCAGCCTTAGTGAACTAAAATTTTAAAGTCATTGCATTTAAAAAATTTGCCACCTAAACAATGCTATCATAAAACAGACCATACTTCTCCCTATTGATGCTCATCTGGAATTTCATGTGAAGAGGGAGGTTTATTACAAAAAGACCATCTTGACATTTTTATAATTGGGGATGCTACAACAACACCCCTTTGATATGGCACATTGAGAAGTAAAAAAAGCAATTAGGGATGGCAATTTTCCCCATCCCCGATGGGGACCCGACTTCACTGACTTGATGGGGATTGAGGTCCCTGCCCCGCCCCAACCCCAATTATATATATATATATTATTTATATTATATATATATAGAAAAATATATTTAAAAAATTATTTATAATTTAAATTTTTTATTTATTTTAAGTAAAATTATTTTTCAAATAAATACTATTATCTAAAAAAATTTTGGGGATTCAGGTCCCCACGGGGAACCCATTCCCGTCGGGGATCGGGGATGGAGGACAAATTTTATCCCCAGCGGGTATCAGGGACGGGGGCAGGGGTTAATTTCATAGTCGGGGTCAGGGATGGGGAATATGATTCCTGCCTCGTTGCCATTCCTAAAAGCAATATGCTTTTAGGGTGTATTTGTTGTAAAATCATTAGCTATTTGAAGGAAAAGGCCTGGGATGTTTGGGAGCTTCCTCTACATGACATATTATACCACTTAGTGTTAATGTGTTCAAAACAAAACAACTGCTGCATCAGCAAAATCATATTATTTTTGCTAATGTGGCATTTTTTATTTTGAAAAGCAAAATCATATATATTGGTAAAAATCCATTTAACTAGTTACAGAAAAAAAAATCAGTAATAGAAGTATTCAATTTAAATATCATTACGGTTAACCAAAATGAAATTTCATTAATTATTGGGTCCCTTAATTATTTTGACTACCACCTCAGCAAAATCATATTGCTTTTTTTGCTGATGTGGCAGTTTTTCTTTTTTTTTTTTTTTTAATTTTGAAAAACAAAATCATACATGATACATATTGGCAAACACCCCCCTAAAGTAGTTAGTCAAAGCTTAATTGCAAAAAAAATATAAAAAAAATCAATAATAGAAATATTCAATTTAAATGCCATAGTGGTTAACCAAAATCAAATTTTATTAATTATTTTGACCATAAAAAACATAGCAATAAAACTTAAGAATATTTGCACATAAAAAAATAAGGGTAAAATACAAAAAACTCCCCTAAAGTTTCTGACAATCATAAAAACCTCCCCTATAGTTTCATTTTAACAAATATCTCCTCTGAACTTTTGAGACCTTCCTTCCGTTACCTTTCCAGATGGAAAACGTTAGACTAATGCACCAGTTTTTTCAAATACCCATTCTACCATTTTATAAATTATTTTATGCATAAAATTACTGAAATAACCATATTTTAACTCGACAAAAACATTAGAAGATGACTGTTAAAGGAGGTTTTTGTCAAATTAAAACAGAGTTATTTAAGTATTTTTACATGCATCAATCTAACGTTTTCTGTCTGAGAAGGTGGCAGAAGGGAGGTTTTTGTCAAGTTTCTCAAAAGTTCAGGGGAGGTATTTGTTAAAATGAAACTATAGGAGAGGTTTTTATGATGGTCAGAAATTTCAGGGAAAGTTTTTGTGTTTTACCCAAAAAATAAATATCATTAAAATAATTAAATCAATGAAACTCCAAATATTTTGAAGTCTCTATTAAAAATATTCTAACATAAATTGAATCATTTGAAATTTTAACCAAAATGAAGATGGCAAAATATTCAACTTTACATTTCAATATAACTCATAAAAACTGAAACAATCTGAAAATATGAAAATATGAGAAGTCTAAAACCATGTTCTCATGTCTCAAATATTATAAGAAATATTGGTTGGCATTTGGGTGGTTACAAACTCTGTCTCCTAATCCATTAATTCAGTTTCTGCCTGAGTACAACAATCATGTGCTCCCACGCGCAGATGTATACATAATCATGTGAAGGGCCTTGCCTTAAATATTGGGTAGCCCTGGCACAAATAGGAGTATGTTAGTAGCTACTTTCTTTGAGACAACTTGTTAAAATCCTTCTTAATCTCTCAGTACACACAAGACATAGCTTTGATCAGAAAACTATAAAAATAAATAACTACTTCTGAAGAATAGTATCCATGTTTTTTATAACTATTAAATAATTATTCATCTTGTACTTGATTAAATTTGCCCAATTGAATTGAGCTTTGGTGTCAAAAATCTAGTAAAAATTTCGACATTTTGTGTTGTATATGTAGTGATCCAATGTACTATGTTTGAACTTTGGATGCCCAAAATAGTATAAACTTTATACTATTTCCAGGTAATAGTTAATACAATTTCAAAAGATCAAGTGGACAGTTGATGGAGCCTCTGAGAACTGTCCCCATTCACAATATACATGAAAGACCAAAAATCCTGCCTTCATCACTTCCATTGCCTTGGAGATGGAAATGGGAAATTAACCTGTGTAATTAATTGTAATAAGTTGGGTCAATAAAAATAGATAAAAAAACAAAAATTCAACTACGATGAATTCATTAATATTGATTGCATATTGAATCTAGATTTCAACCAATCATATTAAAGGTTTCTTAATAAAATATTGCTTCATGTTTCACAAAATGTATAATAATCCATCACGTCTTTTGCTGATGCATTATAGATTTTTCCAAAAAATTAATAGAAAAAAGATAGGGATAAACCTATTGCCACTCCCCTAGTTTCCAATTCTCACTCTATATTTTCATTGAATTTAGCCTTTCAAGTTAGGTGGCGTTTGATAAATCTAAAAAGTTAAAAAAATATTATTTTTGTCTGAAATCTGAAAAGCAACATGGATGCTTTTCTACTTTTTAGAGGTTTTGAATGGTTAAGGTTGTTTGTGTTGGTTCATTCCTTTAGCATATGAAATTCCCTAATTTTACTATTTTACCCTTAGAATAGACAATTTGGTAATTTTGAGTTCAATTTGCACTAGTTCATAAAATAATTTATTAAATTTAAAATAATATTGAAAAATATGAATAAATAATAATTAATAGTTAAAATGATCAATAAATAATTAATAAAAACTATTAAAATCATTAATAATTAATAAAAATTTTAAATAATTAATAATTAATACAAATAACAATTTTAAAAAATAAAAATTATTAAATTCAAAATAATATTTAAATTTATGAATAAATTATTAAAAATTAAAATTAATTTAAAAATACATATAAATTTAAAAAAATAAAAAATGAATTATTAAAAAATAAAATAATATTGAAAAATACAAATAAATTCCACAAATCCATTAAACAATATTTAATAATTAATAAAAAATGAAATAATCAATAATTAATATTTTTAAGACTAAAAGAATTGTGGAATCCCATCACCATTGTTCATCAATCCTTTTTTCCCAAATAGAGACAACACAACAAAGTACAACACGTTAAACCCAAATCGAAAAGTCCAAGTACCAGGCTAGGAACACCAGCGCATACAACTCCTATGTCTTAAGTGAAATCCCTAATTACAACAATAAGATTCGAGAAGAAGAAGAATTCAGCTCTACCACCTGAATCAACTTAACAAAAACCTAGAAAACATTGAGGGATTTCACTTTGGGAAAAAATTTCTCTAGTCCAAATAGAGAAATTTGCATCACTTGAACACGATTTGGTAGCGTAGATTTTGAGAAGCAGCACCAGGCTATTGAAGAAATGCGTACGTCTATCTCTTGCAAGTCCCTTTATCGTTCAAGAGGAAGAACTCGAATGAGATAATTTGGGGTTTAAAACATGGACATACCTTGTCTTTTTGAAATTATTCAGGCTACGTTTGGAAATGATGTAAATGGAGTGTAAATATCAATTCAGGGTAAATTTGCAATCTGGTTCACTTTTGCCTATGTTTGTCAACATTACATTTATGCATTGACAAATGATAGAAAACACATTTTCCAATGCATATTTACATTGATAAGAAGATGTAAAAGTACATCAATAAAAAAAAGAAGTAAATTTGCATTCAAGTAGGCTTTTGATAAAAAAAGGCATATGTTTTATTGGAATTCGTGTTTGCATCCATTTCAACTAAAAGCCTGTTTGGTAAGAAGATAAATTTGTCAGTGCAAAAGTAACCCAACTTTGCAATTTATATGAACCATTTTACACTCTACATATTTACATTCACACTTATTTGCATCATTTCCAAACACAGTCTCATGGGCATTTTGGACTTTACACCAGGTCTGAAACATGTCCAAGTGTGTTAAGTGTTGGACTACAGTCTTAGAATTTTGAATTTTGGATATGAAAATACATTTCAGATTCAAATACAAAAATAGGTGGTATCTAAAAAATAACATTTTTAAACTTCAAAGGTCTGAAAAGTATTATCAAATGCCACCTTAGTGAAAGAGGAGTGGTGATAGCAAATAGGATTATTATAAAATTATAATAAAAAATGATAACGTGAGAAGGAGAAGAAGAAGAAGCTCTGTGATTAGGATAAGCATTTGATTAAGGTATCATGGGAACCCAGGTAGGAAGTAGGGGACCCTGGAAAACACTGCACAAGCTTCTAATTTATTAGAACTGAATCATGTTACTGTAATTATGATGGGTGTAGATGGGGTGAGGGCGTAAGATAGCACATTGATTTTATAAAAAATGGGTAATAGAAAATGTGGTTTACTTCACTAAAAAAATAAGGGATTGTTGATATTATATTGTTTGGATTTTAAGCTTTAAGTTGTTAATTAATGCTTTTAATTAATGGGCATTCAAACCATCACTAAACAATTAAAAACTTAAAACCCTCTTGTGTTGACAGAGCCCTAATAATCATGGATTCAAAGAGCATGCCTTGATTGCAAAATAAGCAATTTGGACAGTAGAGAGAGAGAGATGGTACCAGTGTACCATCGCCACTACAACCAACAGAATTATCATCATCATCGTGATCATCATATTCTTATAAAAAATAGGATGGTGGGCTAGCTGTGGTACTACAATATTATAATACCACGACTCTCTACCGGAACAGACATGCACGCTTGCTGCCCTAACTTCAGGTAGCAATCTGATCTCATGGGTGATCATTCTCTATCCTTTTGTTTAATTCAGGGTGGAAATTACTTAAACAGCCTTTTGCCCATTTAGTGGAAACACTTCCCTTGAGGGGGCACTTCAATTGCAAGTTTCAAGTTTCGACCACTGGATTGGTGTCATCGAACGGGGATATGGATGTTATATAGATTCCAATCTGACGATATACAATGAGCCTCCCTGCGTAAGGAACAAATTTGTTAGAATACAAAAAACAGAATGATCCTTGGTTAAGACTAAAAGAGTACATACATGCAGCCAAACAATAACTTTATTTGAGCATTATCTTTAGTGTCTGCTTGGCGCCATGCATTATTCCATGGATGCTCAACTACTCAAACTCAAATAAGGGTCCACAGATATCCGACAGCCCAACTCCATAGCCCATAAAGTCTTTGTGTGCAGAACAGCAGAAGCAAAGTCATTTACCAATACCACGATGGTCACCATCTCTCTCTCTCTCCATTGGTCGTTTGATGAACCATTGAAGATGTTGATCTGAATAACTGAATTTTGCTTTTGTTATAAAGAATTAAGGGTCCGTTTGGTTTGCAGTGGGAATTGCAATCGGAACCAAAATCTTACGGAATCGAAATTGGAGTGCTCCACTCTCATAGTCTGTTTGGTTCAGACAAAAATGGGAATAGGAATTTAAATCAATAAGAATAGGAATTCATTCTTAAGGGAGGGGAAGAAATGACTATTCCCTCAAATAGGAGAATGTCATTCCAGTAGGAATGGGAATGAGATTCCGATTCCATCCAATCAAACAGTTAGAATTGGAATAGTCCATTCCTATTCCGATTCCAGACCCCTATTCCCACAAACCAAACAGGCCTAAGATGTTTTGAAATTCCTCATGAGGTGCTTATCAATGGAAGTAGTGTTGCCGATGGATTGGGTTTGGTTTAGGTCAGGCCGTAAATAGACCTGACCTTGTAAATGTGTAGAACCAGTTCCAAACCGGACAATATTGGGCCAATAATTGTGGTCCGATAAGACCCGATTTTAATTATTTTGATAAATAAAGGCCCCTATATATAATTTTTAATAAACCTACCTATTTGTTAAATTGATGCATTGGACGTATAATATAATAACATTACGATTAGATTGTGAGAAAAAAATATCATGGTAAAAGAGAAAGTATAAATTGTATAATAACACAGACCCAAACCCTATATTAACTGGGTCGGTTCAATTTGGGTCTTTTGGGAGAGATATGATTAGCTGAAGGCAATAGTTACGAAATCAATAATAATACGCCATGCCAGTCATAAAATACATGAGGTTCACAACTATATTTGTCAGTGTGGGTTTATACATTTTGTTACAGCCATAATTTTCAAAATCAGATCGGATCGGATCGGATCGGATTGGACAGTGGGATCAGAAAATTAGGAATCGGTCAGGTTCATCTTACCTTAGAACCATTATTTCCCTTAAAACTATTGATTTGGTCAGTAAATTGTTGACTGGGCGATCGAATTATTCAAACTGTTCAATGGTTTAACTAATTTGTTTGATTTGAATCAGGAACCAGACTCCTGATCCATTCATTATCTGAGTCGGTTTTAAAAACATCGTTTAGAGTAAAACATTATCATTGATTCTTTTTGCTAATCCAAATTCTTTTTGCACTGTCCGGCCCATTGACAGCTTTATTAAAATTGTTTTTCAATTTCTTTTTAAATACGCAGTAAAGAAACTGTAGTGGGCGGCAATAGGAATATTAGAATAAGAGGAAGAGGAAATATAAGAAGAAGAAAAACCAAAGATTATTAATATTTTACCTGTTTGATCAAGCGTAAAATATGTCTGAGACTTTGAGGGGTGGAAGAAAATGGTTTTTCCCGGGAGAGATTTATAGTTAGTTTTAGGAATCCAACGAGTTAATAAGGATCAGGTCAAGGTAAAATATTAATTGTTTGACCATTCTCCGTATATTTTGAGGGCCTGTGGATTCATCCGAAGTGTGAAGTGTTTGAATGTGGGAGTGATTTAGGGGTTATATTAATAAAAAAATAACGCTTATTGCCCAACTTTAGGGTCTTAGACTCTGAAAGGCTTTTTCTTTGTTAACCCTCGAGTAGGGGGATTTTGAAGTTGCTCTTCTTCTTTCCATTTACATCCGAAGGAATAGGAAAAGTGTGAAATTTTCTTTCCAACTCAGTTGATTGACCTGATTTTGTCTTCTGTTTGCTGTCTTTGTCACTTTCTCTTTTGTTTTCTTTAGTCGGGAAGAAAGAGAGACATGCTTTGGGCCGATGATCAAAGTTCAACATGAGTGAAATTTGAGAAGAGTGGTCTAACTCCGTTTTATTTGGCTCTATTTTTTTAATTTTGTTTTTTTTTTTGTATGGTGTGATGGGGGTGTTTTTGGAATTATAAACAACCATGGGACTATGTCTTTAAGGCTGTGTTTGTAAACGATGCAAATAAGTGTGAATGTAAATATGTAGAGTGTAAAATGGTTCATATAATCATATAAATTATAAAGCTGGGTTAGTTTTGCACTGATAAATTTATCTTCTTACTGAACAAACTTTTAGGCTCTGTTTGGAAAAGATGCAAATTTACCTTGAATGCAAGTTTTGCATTGACAAATTTACCTTCTTACCAAACATACTTCTACCTGTAATAGATGCAAACATGAATTTCAATAAAGCATATGCTTTTTCTTTTTTATCAAAAACCCACTTGAATGCAAGTTTTGCACTTACAAATTTACCTTCTTACCAAACAGACTTCTAGATATAATAGATGCAAACTTGAATTTCAATAAAGCATATACTTTTTTTCTTTTATCAAATACCCACTTGAATGCAAGTTTACTTCTTTTTTATAGATGTAGTTTTACATCTTATTATCAATGTAAATATGCATTGATCTGTCATTTGTCAATGCATAAATGTGATATTGCCAAACATAGGGAAAAGTGAACCAGAATGCAAATTTATCCTGAACCGGGAATTACACTCTATTTGCATCATTTCCAAATGCAGCCTTGGCTGTAATGGATGGAAACATGAATTCCAATAAATCATATGCATTTTTTATCAAAAGCCACTAATGCAAATTTACTTCTTTTTTATTGATGTACTTTTATATCTTATTATCAATGTAAATATGCATCGGTAAATATGTTTTTTGTCATTTGTCAATGCATAAATGTAATGTTGTCGAACACATATAAAAGTGAACTAGAGTGCAAATTTACCCTGAATCGGGATTTACACTCCATTTGCATCATTTCCAAACACAACCTAAACATTTTCCACTTAGTTTAGGTGATAATGGTACAACTTTCAGATGGCAAAATAAGGGTCCATTTGGTTTGCTGGAATAGGGGTTTAGAATCGGAATTGGAATGGGCTATTCCGATTCCAACTGTTTGGTTGGGTGGAATTAGAATCCCATTCTCATTCCTACTGGAATGGCATTCCCCCATTTGAGGAAATGGTCATTCTCTGCCCCTCTCTTGGGAATGAAATCCCATTCGTGTTGATTTTAATTCTCATTTCCATTCTTGTTTGAACCAAACAGACTATGGGAATGGACCATTCTGATTCTGATTACGAACCAAATGGACCCTAAATACATTCTAGTGAAAGGTAGATTAAGTAAATAAGTTGTAAACTATAAGTGATATTTTAGTAAAATAAAAACTATAAGATAAGTTTAAATAAATCCGTTAAATTATAAAGGGTATTCTAGTAAATGACCCAAAATTAAAATTTCTAGCCATGTGTCAAAAATTTTAGATTAAAAAGATGGAGAGAAGGATCCACACTAATCACATTGACAAATGTTGGTCCCAAGTGTTGCTTAGATCACTAGACAAATGGTCCCTAGCTAAAGCAAATTAGACGAGACACTTGGCGCTCTCTAAATAGATTGCTTTTCAGATCTCCTTGAATTTTGAGACAATTTAGGGTCAGTCAACTTCAGGATCTTTAATTTTAGCTCTAATGTATTCTTTTCCTTCTCCGAGAAACAAAGTGGGTGCCGTTCTTTGAGTGAGTCAAGATAAGTATTAGTTATAGTTTGAATGGAAGAAAGTGTAAAAAGATTTTGTATACAAGCGATGTGACAAGACTTAATCCTATATGGCATTTAGGTTTTATTTAATAAGTAAAAAGAATCCTTGACTTTTCATAGTTTAAATCCTCTACAGTTCTACTTGTAACATATGGCCAAATCACAATACGCCAAGTCAGCTTCCAAATATGGGTCCCACTCTTATGTGAAAGAAGTTGATTTATGGGTTATTGGTTAGGTCACCTAAAATTATATAGAAAGATAGCAAAACAAGCGCCATGAAGAATTGAAAATTGAAAAGTGAGAGTTCGGGTAGATGGTGCAGATGCCCAAACACCCCCCAACATTGCTTTCCAAAGCATATCAGCATCAATTGCGTTGATAATTGGACAAAAGCTACAGTGGTTCTAGCAAAACTCCCATGAGGATATTACTAAGAGGGTTTCTAGAGTTTAAAGTCATAGAAACCCTCTAAGTATATACAGCATTTTAATAGAATGAAAACCTGATATGATATATAATGATAAGTTGTGAAATTTTGAATCTTATTAAGATATAAAAATCAAAGATATTGATAATTAACAAAATATTATGATTTTTAAAATCGATTTGGAGATTGAATTAGTCAGGGGTCCGATTATTAGGTCGAATGGTCCGACCATTCGAACTGAACAGTTGGTCTGTTCTAACAAAAAAATAAAATCATTTAAAAAATAAAAACAGTGAAAACCATTTAAATGATTAACTGTCCGGGTCAGCGATTTGCTAACCAAAATCAATGGTTTTTAGATAAAATCTAATTTTGAGGAAAAATGGAACCGATCACCTGACCGATTCCTAATTTGTTCGATCTAGTTTGAAAACCATGCAAATCACAGATTAGTTTAATGTATAGGCAAACGGAAATTAAAACAAAACTACTCGTCATTGGTCATGGAAAGGGACAACTACACACCATGTGTATAGCAGGGCTAATTGATAAAGGGGATCCATCATCCATGCTCAAGTTCAACGTAAGAGATGCTAAGAATGTGCTTTCAATGTAGAAGAGCTAGAGACAAGAATCAGCGACAATAAGCTTGAAATCCGGGACCCTAGTAGACGTCGCACTCTTTGGAGACCAATCGTGTAGAGGTAGATAAACTGTTTGTGGTGTAGAGCTGCTGAATAAATGATCAATCAAGGTCAAGAATTTGATTTGATTTTATACGAGAGATTGGCCGTGCCCATTAAATGACTCAATCCAATCCTTTGAACTTTCAAAAAAGAAAGCTAGGGATTAATCAAACCGTGAACATAATTTTGAAATGGAACCGACTCCAATGGTTGTTTGTATTATGCCGAATTGAATTTGATGAAAGGTTTTTTTGGCAGTATCATGTTGTTTGGACTATTTTTAGGTGGTCGATAATTCAGAGGTCGAAGTGGAGGATTTTTTTGGATGAAGACTTGAATGTCGAGTTAGGGGTAGATTGGGTGCCAAGCTAGTTTGATTGTTGAGCTGGATAACTCTTCAGAGAAACCTACAAGGAATCAATGTTAGAGGACCCAGGGTGGCTAATCCAGCGAGGTCACTCCGATGATTAAGTTAGTACTCTCGTAGTAGATCGTGAGCTAAAAAATCATAAAGTACGAGAGCTAAAATGTGCTTACTCGCCTCTCTTGTGTTATTGGGGTTGGTGTCTTTATATAGGCATTGTTTGGTTTGGGCCTCATGCATTGCATCTAAGATTTTCGAGAGGTCGTGCTTAACCGGTTTGAGATCCTCGGAGGTAACCGCCATGCACGTTGACCATCCTCCGAAACATTCGATACGTGGGCCAACTTCTGAGAAACTTGGGAGCGTCGGGATATGCATGCCGAATTTGTCGGTGAGCACATCTCGCATGTCACCGCCTGGTCCCCATTCAGGTTGGCAAGCCCTCGAGGGATGTCGCTCCTCTAATTGAGGTCACTTCGGCCAGTGACGAGGTGCTACAGGCTAACCCTGGACGAGGTACTACAGGTTAACCCTGGACGAGGTTCTGCAAGCCAACCTAAGTTGTGGTCGAGGTCGCTAGGTCGGCATAAAGGCAAGTCACCAGGTCGGGGTAAAGACGAATTGCGATATGGGACTCCAAATCATCACTTAGATGGTGTCTAGGTGTCATCTATCTATTCTGAGATGCCATGTGTCACAATGTCATTGGAGGGCAAATCTGACTTCATTAAAATTGATTGGTTAATTGATGATTAATCAAGTCATTTCTTTGGTTCTTCACCTTTCATATTCATAATATATATTACAAATAAATATATATTATAAATACTATAAATGTATATAATATATAATTTATTATATGTAGTGTATACATATATATATATATATATCATATATTTAATTAAACAAATTTTTTGGTTCGGTTCGATTTTTTATAAATATCCCTACTTTTAAACTTCATCATCATATGGATAAGAATCTAAAGATGCCTCTCATAAAGTCCGCTTAGTCTTTTTCTACAACCTCCATTATAGTTGTTGAGGGGGGGTCTATTGCTCCATAATCTTATCCAATACAAATTAAATCCAATCCAAACTGAATGAAATATAAAAAAATATATAAAAATATAACATATAAATAATTATAAAAATATATTTAAATGAAGAAAATATGAAAATGACAAATATATCCTTTTGGTATTGAAAAAGCATTTTTGTAAAAGCAATTTTATGAAAGTACATAAAAGTGCTTTTGTAAAAGTACTTTTATATAAGTGCTTTTGTAAAAATACTTTCGTAGAAGTGCTTTTGTAAAAGTACTTTCATAAAAGTGTTTTCATAAAAATGCTTTTAAAGTACTTTTGTAAAAGTGCTTTTATAAAAGTACTTGCATAAAAGTGTTTTCGTAAATGCATTTTTATAAAAGTACTTCCATAAAAGTGATTTCATAAGTCTTTTGTAAAAGTATTTTTATAAAACTATTTCTGTAAAAGTGCTTTCATAAGAGTACTTTTGTAAAAGTATTTTCATAAAATTATTTTTATAAAAGTGCTTTCGTCAAAGAACTTTCATAAAAGTGATTTTATGCTGGCTTCAGTTATGATTGATTTCAATTTGGATAAGGATTTATCCTTATGATTAGATTATTGAAAATATTTTCATAAAAGTACTTTTGTAAAAGTATTTTCATAAAATTATTTTTATAAGAGTGCTTTCATCAAAGAACTTTCATAAAAGTGATTTTATGTAAGCTTCAGTTCTGATTGATTTCAACTTGGATAAGGATTTATCCTTATGATTAGATTATTAGAAATTTGGTTTAGATCCAATTTAGACAAATAAAAATATGAACCAATTTATTTTAAATTGGCCCAATCTGATAATTAGACCATTCAAATCCAATTTGATAAAGTTTGGATTGGATTGGGTCCAATCGACACCCCTAACTGGGAGTAGGCTATCCCCGTGGGCGCATATTAGTCATATCCCCTCTTCAAATTGCCTCATAGAGTCATAGTAATTATTCTTTTCTATGTAACCTTAGAATTCACGTCCCCTGACGCACTGTTAATTGCTCGTAGCCCTAGCATACTGAGTAGAAGGGAGGTGGTGGCACGTGCGGAGCAAACTAAGCTCGTGTTAAACTTAAAGCATAATAAACAAACGCTATCGACCAGAGTCCCAACTCTTAAATGGCGAAATGAATTGAAGGCTGCGCAGCATTTAAACTCATACTCTCTCTCTCTCTCTCTCTCTCTCTCTCTCTCTCTCTCTTCCTGCAATTGAAACTGAAGCTTTGAAGCATCGTAGCTCCATCGTCTTCTCTTTCACACTGGATCTTCGCGGTCGAGGCAATTAGTTTCTGCTTCTCGAGCTTAAATGTCTCGTCGGCTCGATATCTTCATTTTCGCTCCTCTCCCATCGCCACCGCCTCCACCTCCGCCATTGCAGGATAATGTAGCAAGAACGGGAGAAGCAACCTTCGATCAAGCTCGCAGTCATGGAGGCGGTTCTTCATCCAGTAACGTGAAACCTAGCTTTGAAATCCTGTCTCTCATCCTTGCCGTTGTCGTCTTGGCTTCCCTTTCTCTCCATCTCCTGCTCCGCTGCCTTAAGCGATCCTCTTCTTCCGACGATGCTGTCCTCGCGTCCGCCGAGCCGCATCCGGTTTCTCGCGTCTCCAACCGCCAAGTGTCGCCGGCTAATCAGTCGCTGATCGAGTCACTCCCTCTCTTCTCCTTCGATTCGGTCTCTGGCCTCCGCAGCTCTTCCTTTTCGCCTGAGTGCGCCGTTTGTCTGTCGAAATTCGAGCCGCACGACCTGCTCCGCCGTTTGCCTCTCTGTTTGCACGCATTCCACTCTGATTGCATTGATACGTGGCTCGCCTCACATCAGACCTGCCCCCTGTGCCGATCTGCAATCCACGTGTCCGAATCAGAACTTGCTTCCAAGCTGTCGTCTTTGTCCGCCCGCGGCGATAGTTTCCGGATTGAGATTGGAAGCGTCAGCCGCGACAGAACGCCGACGGATCACAACGCCTCCCGGCGGTCGTACTCGATGGGAGAGTTCAACTATGTGGTGGAGCAGGAGTGTGAGGTTGTGGTGCCACCGACGCACAGGCGGGGAGCTTCGGAATGCATTTCAAACGTGAAGGAGAAAGATAGCGGAGGTGGAGGCAGAGAGCCTCCTGTGAATACGCCTTCTCTTGCGCTTGCGCTTGCACATGCTCCTGCTTCTGCGCCTGCTCCTGCGCCTTTGTTTACGCCTGCACCACCGGGATCTGAATTGGCAGCAGAAGTAGCAGGCGGGAGAGCTTGGTTGAAGGATTACGTGGATAGGTTGGCTTCTTCGGCCTCGTCTTCATTCTCCTCGCGCACTCTCTCATTGGGACATTCCGGCAGGTTTTTTAGCGGAAGCAGCAGCCGCCGGAGCGAAGGCTTCGGGGGAAGTAGTCGACGAAGTGACGATGGCACCGCTGGTTTTGATGGCGGGAATTGGGATTTGGAGGGAAACCGGGTGGGCGAAGAGATCAGTAGTTTTTTCCGGTGGTTATCGGGGGTATGATTCGTAATTTCCTATCAACATGAGAGCAACTTCAATTCGAGGTCAAAATGACGGAAATAGCCTCTCCTCGAATGGTTTTATTATCCTGTACAGAGGTTAATTAGGAGGCGAAGGACAGTGAAACAGAAAAGCGAAAACGCCCTCAATGGTCTGGGAGACTTGGAGACTTGGATTGGATCATTGGAATTGGAATCCTACTTTCGTGGGCATTATCGTCATAACAACTTAAGAGGTGAGCATTTCAATGATTTTACTGAAATGCCCCTATAGGACAGAATTGTATTCTGAAACTTGTAAAAATTGGCTTGCGAGTTGCGACAATCAAACGGTTTGCATTAAAAGTTGGGAGGATTAGGTCAATAAAAGGAGCGAGTGAGATCATCATTCATCAAACATTAATTGGAGTGATTTGAGTGGAGTAGAGAGAGCGACCAAACCAAACTCACTTTTGCTAGGTCCAGACTCAGAGAGAGAGAGATTGTTTAATGAATTATATGGATCAGAGAGGAAGGGGTATGTATTAAATGGGCCCCCATTTATGAGAAGTCACAGATAACTGGTTTCATTACGTGACCTCTCATGGGAGATAGGCGGCTTTATCAATTTATCATATTCATGTGTGTGATTTTCTAGCTTGTGAGTTGTTTAAATGTGTAGTATATGTGTTAGAAACAGGACCCTCTACGTGGTGGTCCAAATGGGAGGTCCCTAGCAATTTGTCCGGATCGAAGTTTCTCAAATGAATGATCAATTGCTTGTTCCTTTTAAATTTATTTTTTCTTTGGCCAAACTTAGAAAGTAGAAACTGTATGATATGTTTATTGATATCAACTCTGTAAGTGTATCATATGTCGTATTTCTGTACATTTAGTCTGTGTCTCTATGTCGCCTTGTAGTCGTCCCTACCAAATCAAGTCTTCACACTTCGCTAAGGAACTTTCAGGTGAACAGTAAGGAAATTGAGGCTGTCGTCAATCTATCAGCTTCAATGGGGGTGGGGGAGGTTTCTTGGTAGTTGGTCAAGAAATTCCGGGATAGAACCCTGGTATGGGTGCTATCAAAAGCTCAGCTTTGAGGGGGGTCGAGGAATTAAAATACGTATTTATTTGATTTGATCTGTGGTTCCAAGCAAGGGTCCTCTAGTCACTATCAACCTACTAATCTGTGTAATTTTGTGTATAAATTGATTGTTAGTTTGGGTCAATAGCATTAGGTCCTTGTCCTTCCCTTGCAAATGGAGTTTGTGCTTTAATGGGCAAATAAATAATAAAAATATAGCCTATAAAGCGTTGAGTTCTTTTAAAATAAAGCTAGGTATACTGTTTACGAGCTAAACTTGATGTTGAAAAGCTTATGATGGGCTGGAGTGAGGCTTTTCCTTTTCCTTTTTCTTTTTTTTTTTTTTAAATACCACTTTGGTGTGAAAGTAGGGTTTATTAAAACTTGTTATAGATGGATCATAAGATGCATCCTATTCATTTTATTCAATAAATTATAAGTGATATTAGTATATATCGTATACCATATATTATATGCTTATTTTTTGTTGTGTCTATGCAATATCTTTGTCTTTACTCCTAACTTGCAGATGAGCTGCTACGAAGCTATCAATAAGCTTCAAAGCTTGAAACCTTTCAGTATTTGATAGCACTGGAACCTTGGTATGGGTGGCTATTGAAGCTTGTCTTGGGGGATGACCAAAGAATGAAATTAAATAATCAATCGTTTAATCCATGAAGGCACCGATCTAGAGTCAATTGGCTCATTAGTCTATGTAACTTCATGTATAAGTTGGTTCGTAGACCCGTCAATCACTTTAGGCAGTTACTGGATAAAATAACTTTTCCTTGAAAAGTGTAATTTAATAAAAATTAACAGATGAATGATAATATTCTTAAAGAATACGAGGCATTGAATTCTTAAAAAAATAGAAGAGAGAAAAGATATATGGAACGATTTGCGTCTTACGAGCTACGCTTGAAAATGTATGATAGGCTGAAGTGGGATTTTGTTCCTAAAACTTTGGTAAATTTAAGTTTTAATGAAGATGGATCATAAATGCACATTAAATTCTTTCTTTTCGATGGGATAGTAATATGGATTAGAATAAAAAGCACAAGTCAAATTTTGGTAAGAGAATTGCTTAAAGCCTCTAGAGTTATCACATTACAATGGTCAAGATAGCTCTTCATCTTACGTGCTTAATGCCTTGTTCAAATGAACGAGGAAATATAAAAACTGTATTGGTATTGATGAAATCAAACAAGGGCTACGAACAGCAAAATTGGTGTTACCATTAACATGCTTTTCGCCAGAGCTGGTGCAAGCTTCTCGCACTGTTCCCGGGGCTTTGTTGAATCTTGAAAACCTACTCTGACTCTCTGAGCCTGAGGTCTCTGCGCAACAGTCGATTAATGGCTTAATTCGAAGGGCACAAAGTCCTTTCTTCTGCGTCGCAAATGCATTCCAATTCCCAAGAGACAGAAGAGGAAAAAAAGAAAGACAAAACGGTTCCCGTTTTCTCTCGTCTTTTTGTTGAAATCAGAATACGATACGACTACAAGGTTGCTGATTTGACACTTGGCCATAGAGTAGTTACTAGTTAGGGTCTTTAGGGAAGACAATGCCACTCGAGTCTTGGAGTCTTGAAAATGCTGGGGTTACGGTATTGCTTTTGCAGATAATAGTATTGCGTTAATGTGAAGCTTCTGTTTAGTTTATTACCAATATGGTCGGACTTAAAGTCTGAAACACAGCTTTTTTACAACATCGAACATTATATCACCCAACTTGCCCTTTTCAATGAAGAGATTCCATGCCGAAAACGTTTTAAAAAGCTACATCGGAAACCGCAAGGCCCGGGGGGGGGGGGACTTCCAGATAGGAGCTGGTGGATTAGCTTCCGCAATACCAGCGGATTCGTGTAAGATTCTTGGGGTTTTTATCAAATTTCATAGGTAGGGTACCCTGACAGTGGAATCTATCAGCGATGGATCGGGAGATGTTTTGTCTTTGGGGGCCAACAACCATGTGCCCTTTTCAGCGCTAACCTTCCAAATTGTGTTAATAAGGTCTGTTTGATGGAAGCAATGTGAAAAAAAAAGGCTGTTGAAATATCACCAATCCCAATGTCACGGGATAGCGGCATTCCTTGGTGTTCATTTCACATATACGACATACTTGTCGATTGCCCTGTACAGTTTATAAATGCCATCATGAAACACTCTTAAATCATGGTAAGAAGAAAAAAAAAAAAGATTATTAAAAATCTATTACAGAAAATTGAGATCTTACATAATGGTAGACCATAGAATGATAGAAATTCTTCTAGTTTGAATAAGCTTCATGCTCATAGACTCACTTACATACCCAACTTTTTCATTACAGCTCAATCAAATCGCTAATGCACCATAAATCCTCAACATTTTTTATCATATGTAAAGGTATCCTGGTAGAAAAAAATATATATGAAGGTCAATACAATGGATGGCTACAGGTTGTCCAGTTAATTTGTGTTCCTTATCTGCTGGCAGATTGGATGAAAAATGACTGCCCGTTCACTCATAAATTAATAACTAGTGAAAAAAGAATTTTGACCTTTGAGTTCTCTTCTACCTACTTATTCACATGGCTTTTTCTTCGAAATCCCTTCGGTGGTAATACAAGCTGAACAGAAAGAACCCCACGCAATAACAAATGCATTTTACAAATTTAGACATATTTACAGTAAGGATGATATGGTTGGGCTTGAAGAAAATTCTCCACCTTCATTTGAATCTTTTAGACTGTATGGTCATGCTTGCTAATTCATTCTGAAGCCTCTGATTCTGCCATGCTACGAAGGATTCTCATGGAGCCAGAAACTCTCAGGATCTCTACTGAATAAAGAAAAATCCTCAATTTCCAGATTTGCTATATGCCAGTCAACAAAGCGTGCTTGTATTGACTTGACCAGAAGAAGGAAAGTAGGAAGAATCCACCATTTATCATCCTCCCTGTCCATAAAAACAAGACAACATAAGACAAAAAGAAGAAATGGGAGTAGGACTATGTAATATTAAAAGTAACATGTACTTTCGTAAACTCTAGAAGGGCTAGGGGCAGACAAGAAGGACATGGGTCGAAGTAGTAAGAAATGATTTACACGCTCATAATTTAACGTTGGATATGACATTAAATAGAATGGAATGGAAAAACAGGATTTGTGTTAGAATAAGGCTTAGATGATGATGATGACAAAGGTCAGCCAATAACCTAGTGTTTTTTTTTTTTTTTTTGAGGAAAATAACCTAGTGGATGAATTGGCTCAAAAGGGGATGAGCAGAGATAGTTTGTATTGGGGAATTATCCCCCATGGAGGCTGAATGTAATACATAAATCATGATGAAAAGGGGATTAGGTAGCTGGGTTAGCGTAACACTTATAAGGGTGCATTGTTACCCATTCTTTTTCATAAATTGATGAAGTTTATGGTTAACAATAAAATAAACATGACCTATCAAAAAACAATAAATAAATATGGTAGTGGTCGTCTCGACATTGAGGTATCTAGTGCCGAAAAATGTTTACATTAAGGAATATATGGTTTGCCACAAGTTGTGTTATCTATGTAAAGTAGGCTAGACCATTAAATGAAGCAATATTATTAACTTCAGAAGGCTCTTTTACAGAAATCTCTTTGAAAGTTCTGCAAGCTAATATAACTTGGTCAATCAGCCTCAAAATCTAAATCTCACATCATCTAAAGAGAAGTTGAAGCAACACCTTCTAAGGTTCCATGAATTTTCCTTTTGTGGTGGCTGGAAAGAGGAGAAACCATAGTGCAAAATGCCACAGACAAAAGCCACAGCCTGCAAGATTCCCACAACAATCTCATCAAACAGACAAATATGTACCCCAAATAAATACTGAAAATTAACCATGGGAAGCTGTAAGATCCTTATCACTATATCCATACTTCCCAAGATACAAAAAGGTCGCCAACAATGCCATTGCAACTTAATCTAGAGAGATTTGTACTTAATTTTATGGTATTTTCATGATAAAACATCAACACACACCTTTATGCACAACTGAACAAAATAAACAGTGCATACAAGGAAATAACTAGGGGTGTCCACATGGTTTGGTTAACCGAACCATGGGCATATTTTGCAAACTGAACAGGTGGTACCCGTTTTTCCATTTCTCCAAACCGAAACCAAACTGGTACCACTGGTTAACCGGTCCACCGGTTTCGGTTTTTGACCGGTTCGGTTCTTCAGTTTTTTGGTTTTTTATATTTATAATATATATTATATAACTATGTGTATAATATTATATTATAAATAATAAATGATATATAATATATTATAAATATTTAAAAAATATATAATATATAATATATTTATAAATAGATTATTATAAATATAATATAAGTATATATTTATATATATATAATGAATATATATTTATATATAATATATAGAAAATATGTGACATATATTAAAAATAATATAAAATATACATATAAATATATATACCGGTTGGTTCGGTTAACTGCCAGTTTTTTTTGTAGGTTAACTGAAAACCGAACCGGTCCTTCGGTTTTTCAAAAATTCCAAACTGAAACTGAACCGATCGGTTCAGTTAACCGCATTTTGTGGTTCAGTTTTCTCGGTTTGGTTCGGTTTTTTGGTTTTTCATGGACACCCCTAGCAATAACAATCCACCTTAGAAGAAGAAAAAGTAATTCAAGGGGGGAAAAGTAGTTGAAAAATCATATATGTTCTTTCAGCTAATCAAAAGTGGTAATGAATATTCAGTGAGTTTCTTATTTTTACTTCAAAACAAACATTTATGAAAAAATATCACTGAAAGGTTTCATGGGGCTTCTTTCTTGAAAGAGATGCAACCTCTAAATAGGCCTATGCAACTGAAAATCATACCCTATTTACAGAAAAGAGAAAAGGGAAAAAAGAGAAAAAAGAAACATGGACACCAAAGAAGGTTAAATGAAAACATGTCAAGTAAAATATGTTTTTCTTTTTTCTTTTCTTGCATAACATTTTATATGTCAAGAAAAAGGGAAAAAGAACAATTAGCATCCGACTAAACACTCATAGGACGCAGGAGCAGCAGACATCTCAGATACCAAATAAGAAATAAGAACGCTCAGAAATAAAATCAGGGCAGAGAGGTCAACTAGAAACAGAAAGTTAAAACAGGATTCCATAAAAACCTAGATAGAAAGCATAGGAAATTGTATGATACATCAACTAGAATTACACTCTTAACATGCAGAAACAATGATTTGACACTTCTCATGTCTATTGAGGTAACAAACTTAAGATATAACTTACAATGTTGGACAGAGATGTAGCATTCCACAATGCATAAACACGCGAGAGTGAAGCTCTTTTAGGACCTTGACTGAAAAGACCATTCAAACCAGCAGGAAATGTAGAGAGCAAAGACAGAGGAAGAATAAGAAGGACAGCAAGAAAGGCTCCAAGAGAAATCCAGTAGAACTGAAGCAATGTAAGGAGAGTGATGATAAGATCTCCTAAAAGCATGATAGAGATCAGGAATTGAAGACTTTCCTGAAACACATAGATATCCAAATATTAAATGAGTAAATAACAGAAATCCGATTACCCATTTTATTATATGAAAAATACATTAGCAGCATCTGCTTACCTGAAGACCAACAGGTCTGGTGTTGTGTAATAAAAGAGAAAATGGGAATAGGAAATCCCTTTTATAATCCAAGGATTTTAATGTTGCTTCATTTAAAATCCCTCCACTCACTCCTCCAGTGATTCTTTTACGAGACAATGCATGGCCAATGAATGGCTGACCCTGTGGCAATTGCTTGAGGCTCTTCCGTGCGATAGCAGAACTTTTCCTGAGATGTGAAGTCCATTCAAGTCAACCATAATTCTTATTGAATATATTTAGCCACATGAACAAAATCAACAAAATAAATAACAGCTTCATCACTTAAGGAATAAATAAGAACCAAGGGGATTAAAAGTGTCTACATGGGGAAGAAAACTCAGAGAACACAATCAAGACCCAACTTGCATGAGATATATTTCCATCATTTTACAGTAACTTTATTTCTGGAGAACAAAACTTCCATGTCACTGTCAAATATATTAAGAAAGCATATTTACAATGAAATGAAGACCATTGGGCATAAATTTTGGAAATGAGATTTCCATGTGCTCATTCAAAACCAGATGTACAATGTATTTTGTTCTCTTTAATAATAAAATGAGATTTTTCTTTACAAGGCATTCTATTTACAGTTAAGGTTTCAAATTTCAACACGATGCGCCCAATACGGGGTGTATTGGTGTTGCTAGCCCTTGGAAACTACGAATTTCAGTTAAGGTCTTTGGTGTTGGCCACTCTTGAATAGCTTGAACTTTTTCTTGATCCACTTCAATCTCCTTGGCTGAAACAACATACCCCCAAAACACCAACCGACCTGTCACAAAATTACACTTCTTCAAATTTATATATAGCTGATTTTGTCTCAAGACTTCTAAGATTGCTCTCAAGTGTTCTCAGTGGCTGTCATGATCTTTGCTATGGATGAGTATGTCATCAAAATAAATTACCACAAACTTCCCCATAAACAGCCTTAAAACTTGGCTCATGAACCTCATAAAGGTGCTAGGAGCATTAGACAACCCAAATGGCATAACCAGCCATTCATAAAGACCTTCCTTAGTCTTGAATGCAGTCTTCCACTCATCCCCCTCTCAGATACGAATTTGATGGTATCCACTCTTCAGATCTACCTTTGAAAAGACTTGTGAGCCAGCCAATGTGTCTAACATGTCATCAAGGTGGGGTATGGGAAACCTGCATTTCACTATAATCTTGTTAATGACATAACTGTCAACACACATACGCCAACTACCATCTTTCTTTGGTGTGAGCAAAGCTGGTACAGAACACGGGCTTAAGCTTTCACGGATCAGCCCCTTCTTCAACAACTTTGTTACTTGTCTTTGGAGCTCCTCATGCTCCTTAGGACTCATTCTATAGTGGGGTAGGTTAGGCAATGCTTCTCCTGGCATTAAATCTATATGATGTTGTACATCTCTTAGGGGAGGAAGGCCATCGGGTAATTCTTCAGGCATCACATCAACATACTCATGAGCTTCTTCACCAACTCTGGAACATGTGTTTCTTTGCTTTCTTTTGTAACCAGCAAGTAAACAACATCCAAATTCCCATCTTCTTGATTCAATTTATTTGAGGTGAAGAGAGTAGTGGTTGGCTTTGTTTCCTTCTTTGGAAATGAATCAAGTTGCATTGGTTTAAGAGTTGTCTTCTTATCGTCTTTCACAAAGTTGTATGTGTTCTTGTCTCTATAATGAATGGTCTTACAGTCATATTGCCAAGGGTGACCCAAGAGAATATGGCATGCATCCACTGGAACAACATCACACCGTATCGATTCTTCAAATATATTACCAATAGAAAAATTAACTAGGCATTTAGAAAAATCTCTTACCTCACTTCCTTTGTTAAACCACAGAATACGATATGGTTGGGGGTGTTGAACAGTCTTGAGCTGTAATTTATCCACCATCTCTTAAGAAACAAGATTCTCACTACTCCCACTGTCAATAATCAGGTTACACAACTTCCTGCCAGCTGTACAACGTGTTCTAAAGATATTCTTTCTCAACCAGTTCCCTGGTAGTGGTTCTTGAGGTGCAACCATAAAGTGTCGTATCACTAGAGCTTCACTCTCAATATCCCCATCCAAGTTTTCTTCCTCTGAAGCATTAGCTCCAATAGTTTTAGCCACTTGCCCATCCTCAACATGGCCTATATTATCTTGTTGTTCATTAGTGACTTCATTAACCAAATGTGTTTGTCCTTCAATCCTTCTCTTAGGACATTCATTTGAACGATGTCCCAACTCCATACACCTGAAACATCTAATAGTAGGCTGCCCTTGACTGCTCTTTGTTGCATTTGAAGTCCCTTGGACCGTAGGTCGTGTTTTGGTTGATCCCACAACCCCTAACAGCCCCAACACTTCGACCTACTGATGAAGATGTACCTTGGACAGAACTTAGCCTCCGCCCTGAGCTCCGACTCAATTGAGCTTCAACCTTTAGAGCTAGCTGATATGCATCCTTTACCTTATACGGGCAATGTAGGCAGACTTGATCTTGTATTGGCAACCTCAAACCCATTGATATATCTACTAACTTTTTGCTGTTCAGTTTCTGACATATTACTCCGAAGAGTTAATCTATTAAACTCTTTTGTGTACTCCTTCACACTCTTTTCCCGTTGCCTTAAATTCTGCACCCTTTGGTAAAGAGTTTGCTCATAGTCTGATGGTAAAAATTGGGATTTCAGCTTCTCTTTCATTCTTCCCCAAGAACTAACCTTTCTTTTCCCCTTCCTTTCTCTGTCCCTTTGGTAATTTTTCCACCAATCTTAGGCTGTCCCACGCATCTTTTCTGTTACAAGCTTCACTTTTCTTTCTTCATTCATTTCTTTCCAATCAAAATAATTTTCAATGCTGTCCAACCAGTSTAGAARCTCTTCARRTTCCAACTCACCATCAAACTCAGAAATATGAAGTTGAACACCATGACCTTGATTGGATTGTAAAGCTTGCACTATTCGATCTTCCCACCGCTGGTTGTTATTACTTCCATGCTGATCACATTCAGGTTGTTCAATGTCTTCACCTTAAGAACAAAACTAACTTCAAATGAACCCTCAAAAGATAACTTTTGTTACAAAAAGACCCAAGAGACCAAAACCCAACAGATATGCACCCAACTGCCCCTGACCAAAAATCTGACTTATAAAATGACGAAAATATCCCTGGTCCCGAACTGTCAACAAAGCTACCCAAAACAACAATTTGGGGTCCTACTAAAAAACATACAAAACAGAATATATTCACACATTTTTTTGTTTTGTTTTGTTTTGTTTTTTGTTTTTTTTTGCCTCATCATAGTTAGACCAAGACTCTATTAGAGGAACCCCAGTGAAGCTAGGACTCCTGCATAAGTCTCAAAGTAACATCAAGAAGAATCTTAATTGAACTAGGACTCTTGGGGAGGAGCCCTAGTTGCACCAAAATTCTAGTAATCTGGTTCTAGAGGAGTCTAGAGTGGATATGGGAAGAGCCTTTGTAGCACTAGTAGTCACAAAAAAGTTTCTTAGGACTTGTCTTGTAGTGTCTTGATTGAACTGGAATCGTTAACATGCCTAGGTGATCACATTCTAACAATAACATTGAAAGAGCTTCAAAGCAAAAGACTAAGTTTTAGATGGTTTCCCAATTGGAGTATGACTATTGATTAAATCCCATTTGATGGTGATTGATCTAGACTATGATTGTACGATATCCCAACCAAATTTGGACATTGTAATGCAAAAGGATTGAATTATAAATTTACTTTGCATGAAAGGGCTCATGTGATAATTTCCAAGACTCAAGGACTTAACTACAAATGTGTTGTTAGACTGCTTTGCAGTTTTAGGAAGTCTTTCTAATCCTGACCAAAGATTAGAAAGAGTAGTTGGAAGATTCCAATCCAAGAGTAGAGAGATAAGTTATCTCCTGGGAAACCCTAATAGGATCTCGCACCCCCCTTATATTTTTCTTCTCTTAATATACAAGTTATTAGAGAGCTCAAAGGAGTGCAACTCAACCATCCCTCTTAGGTGACCTCAATCTACACTTTTTGGTGTCCAATAGATCTAGAACTGAGTCTTGAAAAGTTGTAAAGTAAGTAATGTGACTTCCATTGGGGGAATTGATCTGGCTCGTTGGATCGAGCAATTTAACAGTTTTTTTCAATGTTTTTAAACCACCATTGATCCGGATGGTTGAATCGTTCAACCTGATAACCAGTCACTAATCTGGTTCCGTTTGTCTTATAACCCAGTATTATAACAAAAACCATTGACAATGTCAGAAAACCCTTAACCCAGCCATTTGAACTGTCAAATCATTCGGCCCGAACAATGGTTTGTAGGTTAAAAATGAATTCCCACCCCACTACACTTGCTTCCTCTCTCAGATCAAAGACTAAAATGGCATCTGACAAAAAGTCAAAAAGGTGAAAAGGTTGCAAGACTCAAAATTTGACAAAACCCATTAATCATATTACAATTTTTAACTAAATTAAAGAAATTATTCATTGAAGATCATTGGAACAACCCTTTACACTGCCATGTCTTTATGAGAACCATGTCATGAATAAACAAATTATTTATTCGGTTAATCCAATTGTTTAGCAAATTCTAACGAATTGTACTTTTTCTCTTCTGATGTACAAGGAGGCAAACCCCATTGCGCTTTTAAATATTTTTATTATATTTATTTCATCATGGGGTAATCCGTTCAACCTAGACGGTTGAACTGCCGAACTGTGACCTAGAAGGAAAAATGGTTCCATTTGTGGGTTGTTTTTAAAACATTGGTTTTTTCTATTCAAGAATTCTGTTTCGGATGTGGTAAACAAGTTTGTATAGGCATGAAATAAAAGAAAAATTAAAAATAGTCAAATATTTTTAATTGATTACTTTTCTATTATTTCATTTTCAATAGATAGTGGATTTCTAAACAAAGCTAAACACCAAATAAAAACTGAATATGTTGGCTGAAATAAAGCTGTTGAATGAGAGGAGAAGAAGAAGAAGAAGAAGATATGAGATGGGCRGCAGAAKWGTTCTCAGCCAGCCCTAATCTATTATATATAAGAACATTACATAATGTTACATAAATAAACCAGAATGCCCCTGATTAGTGATGGGACACCTAGTCAAAATAAACACTAAATAAGATTAGGCCCAGTAACTAAGGCCCAATAACTAATGACTTAAGACCCAACAAAGATAAACATACAAATTAAGACAGCCGAACCAACACTCC
>NW_010729163.1:1528968-1545091 GCF_000365185.1 Nelumbo nucifera
GGGAACATGAATCAAATATGTATCTTTATTCATTTACAATAAACTCATAAAGTACATCATTCTGATTGAAGCTAAGGGCATACAAAACTGTCTAACAAATCCACCATGACTCCTGACCTTTAAGTCATATGGCTTCTAACACGTGTGCTTGTGGAGCAGTTCTATTGGATTAGAGCTCTGACACCAACTTGAAAATATTAATTCTCAAATCAATAAATGAAGACTGGAAACTATGAATGAATAAAAAAGGAGAGAATAAAAGAAGAGAGAAATTGACATGAAAGAGAGTAGCACACTTGCAACCATCATTTGCTTCTTTTCTATTTATATGTTGGGTTACAAAAAACTCAATAAAAGACAACAATACCCTCCATAACTAAAATATACAAACAGACATAAATAACCAATGATAAAAATATACAAATACCCCAAAGCACTCAAATATAAAATACTAACTTATTCTCAGCATAATTAATGGTTAGATATGCATAGACTTTGTTGGTAGAAATATCACATCAATTGCATGTATGACTAATAATATTAAATACTTGAATAACTCCATTCATACCTACTGTCAATGGCACCATTTATGGTTGCAATTGGAACATATTCGTCTCCAGTGGCTATCGTAGCCCAATCAAAATGAACTCTCCCACCACCTCCACCACCGCCACCAACAGGACCACCATTGCCCCCAGAAACCGATAAAGAAGAATTTTCACCAAGTGTAAGTGCTTGAAGGAAAAGAAGAATTGTCCCACCAGAACCACCACCAATTCCACCCACCAAGTTACTATTGTGGTCTCTTATTGCTTTACCATAGCTTTGACCATCAGCCATTAAAGATCCATAAATGTCAAGCTTCAAGAGGGGCCATTGAATGGACCCTATTACTAGAAAATCCAAAAAAAAAAGACATTAGTAGGCAAGGTTTGGATCTCATTCCATCCAATAAAAATTGTAAAAAAACAAAGCTGCTTGCAAGCTACTATATCAAGAACATCAGATAACCGGAGAAAAGTGATTCAAGTCACAAAAGACAAAAAAGAAAAGAAATGTGTTCATGGAATATGGTGAGAAAAGCACAACAACTTGCTTATATATTCAATGAAATGAACCTATCATGTTAAACTTTTGTCTTTGTGACCCTAATTTGTAAGCTGCAACTTCTTGTTAATTCATAATTTTTCATTGCATCAGTTATAGTAATATCTTTGAAGAGAATGAAAGTCCTTGTGGCAACTTCTCACAAAATAAAGAGGTCCCCTATATGATGTTGGCACTGATGCAACCAGATGAAAGTCCTAATGCTTGTACCAACAATTTCAAGCCTATGGAATGGATTACTAGATTGAATGGCAAGCAGGTTTTTCCAGCAGTCTCAAATTTTGATGGACATGTTTAAGAGCAACTAGCACAGAAGCAAGTAGATTCCCAAAAAAATATTATTTTTCTTCTCTTTTCAGAGTCTATATTGAAAAGATACTTTCTGTGCAGGTTAGAATATCTTAGCCAAAAAGAAAATCTTAACTACATCTACATGTAAACTTTGGGTGGTAAGATTCAATCCAAGGTTGAGTATGTAGTGGCAAAACTCTAGGCATTAAAACTCTCCTTTGTATTCCTAATTATAAATTTTCTACTCTATTTAATTCTTCCTCTTTCCCTCCATTTTCATGAAACAAATTTATCGTCCCAGTGTAGTCAAAGCGTCACCTAGGCATCAACTATTGCTTAGGCTTTTTTGGAGACTTATCGCCTAGGTAACCAATTATGTTCATTTATATATTTATACAAACGTGTAACCCAATTTCAGTTGATAGGAGTATATGTAGATCTAAAAATTAGGGCTCTTAACCTTGTTTTGATGGTAAAAAATGCCACATTTCCTCTCACTGATCCAAGGCCAGCCCATAGTCAAAATGTCATTCTTAATCTTTGTGTATATTTGGGGGATTAATAGACTGATCATCGAGGGAAACTCAAAAACTGTGATAAAATGGTTGCAGAAAGGGGAAGGAGTGACCTGGCAGCTGAAGAATGATTTCAGAAGGTTCAAATGGATGTCTAGGAATATGTCAATTCAGGTGGGTTGGGTTAGGAGATCGGCCAACAGTTTGGCTGATAGCTTAGCAAAGCAAGGGGTTCAAAGAACAGATATGTTTTGGTCACATTTGTAATTCTGTCCTGGGTCAGCTTCTATGCTGATATCTTTGCAACTTCTTGTTGTATCTTAAAGCATCTTAATTAATGAAAATTTTCAGAGTTATTGACCAAAAAAAAAAATCTTTGTGTATATTTGTATTTTCCTTTGGACTGGGGAGGTCATTCAGAAAACTTGTGATTATTTCTGAAAATCAAGAATAAGTTGTCATTTCATCGTTTACTGATTTAATCTGTGGTTATATACACACATTATAAAACAAGTATATATCTACTTATTCATTTTTGTTGCTTAGGCAACACCTAGTTGTCACCTAGATATCAACTCACCTTGCCAGGCCAATACACCTAGGCATCACCTAGATGCCTTAAACTACACTGCTCCTTTGATCATATAGGGGAATGAGGGTGATATTCGAGGACTGTCAATGGTACTTATCCAATGAACAACTTTTGCTCAAAATTTAATATTTGAATTTTGACAAGGGCTTCATGGAGTGTGTCATACAAAGTTGGACAGAATTTTCTTTTCCTTCTTGAGATAAATTGAATTAGGAGAGTTCTTATTTGTTTTGTTTTGCTTCATATTCACTTGAGCATGAGTGATACTTCTGCTCCAACTTGATGTGTAGTGTTGAAATGTATATGTATATACATTTATATATACTCAGATGAAGGATGTTAAATGGTGCATGTACATGTGCATGACACCAAATAAACATCATGGTTTCTGTTAGTAAAAGGACACTTTTGTCCTTTTGCAGTTCTGTCAGTATGCTGAGACCATAAAAGCTGCTTAAAGATACTTCCTCTTCTACCTAAAACAGGGCTACATCTACATATTATCATCGAAACAGATCATGTAAGCATCTATATCAGTGAAGTAAAACAACAATAGATCTAGGGGTGAGAAAGGAAAGAGACGTTTGATAACCTGAATACCTGATACAGATGGGTCTAAGACAGTGACGACAAAGAATCAATAGATGAAATTCAAGAGAAGGCTGCAGAAGGGATTGTCAAAGTCAACAATCCGGTTTCTGGGAAAAAGCTGCATACCAAATTCCTCTCTCAATCAACTGTTGGATTGAATTGAATTTTGGATATGTTGAAGTTCGAGGAAAATAGGCCTTAAAAATATCAAGATGTTCAGAAAAAGTGGGTGTCCTTCATCAATCTGTTTTTCATGACCTTCCCATGAGGTTGTGGTTACCTTGTATTGGGTCCCTCCTAGTGAAGAATTTATCTAATTACATTTTGATAAGCTGCAGTTTAGATAACCCAGGAGCTTCAGGCATTGGATGAGTCTAGAGATAATAATGGATGCATTTTTGGCATTGTACTTGGGACCCAAAGGATATGGGAACTCTACTACGAAATTTGCTATGGAGGGAGATTCAAAGGTAGTGATTACCTGGCTGAAAAGCCTGAAATACAACAAATAAGGATCTTGGAGAAGAGATGGCACTTACCAGCCTCACTAAAATGGTACATTGACGGATCATGTATTATATATAGCTAACTCACTCTTTTCTACCAATTAATAAAATTCATGTTATTCATCAGAAAAATAAACAGTGGTCAAAAATCAGCCAAATGTTGATCATGTGGACCCCACCAGCTGAGTCGCCCATGAATCTAGTAGTTTCTATTGGAGTTTCATTAATCTGAGTCTAGTAGTTTAGTGAGTTAGAGTGGAACTTACAGTTATAGGAAAAAGAGGTCAGTTTGTCTTTTTAGTTTGTTATTTCAATTTAACTGTTTTTAAATAAAAAATTAGCAGGTTGATCAAGGGCAATTTACAGAGTTTAATCAGTATCATAAGGTTTAAGGGGACAATAAAAGTTACTAAGGCCCCGTTTGGCACGTCTTTCCGTGTGGTCTGCTGGCTATTTACAAGCTCGGTAGACCGTGATTTCGGCCTTTTCCCGTTTGGTTCGCGGTAGATCTAGCTGCCAAAAGCCAATGCACTGAAAAGATGCAAGCCCAAAACAGGCGATTTTCGGGAAGCTCTAAATGGAGCTTTTGCGTTTTTTCTATTCATCTTTGCGCGGAAAGACGCACAAAAAGACACACCTTAGCCAAATGGGCTTCAGGCTGCTCAGATCTTAATGCAAAAGCTCAATGCGTCTTTTAACTGTCAGAGCTACCAGAAGATCTTCCCAAAAAGACTTGCCAAACGGCCCCTAAAACCATTCACACAATGTATATCTTATTGTTATTATTCAGCTTTCTAATCAATAAACAAAGCTTTGAAGTTCCATATATGACTGGTAAGATCATCTTATTCTTCTACTATATTACTGTTTTGAGGAGTTCGTTGCATTACAACCTAATCCTAAATAAAAACACGATGATGACTACCAATGGAAGCCTTTAATTATGCCACTAATGCAGACAAAACTGATGGAAGGGAAAAGTTTTTGAAAATGTGTTACCTATCATCCCCCCTCCAGAAACATGACCATACGTTTTACTAGGCCCCACACTTCCACTTCCCAACTCACAAGGAAGATCAGCATCACCATATTCTTTACCACCTTCACTAAACCGTCCATTGTAAAATCCAGATCCTCCTCGCCCCCCATGTCCAGCACCACCTCCAGCTCCATTTGAAAAATTTCCTCTACCAAGGCCTTCATTGCAACCTAAAAGACAATTCCAACAAGGTAGAAACACAAACACAGATAGTTAAGCCTTGTACATATACCTTCTGTGTTAATATATTAATGGGCATTGTCTCATTTCAAGAAAAATCAGGCATTGAAGGCTATGGATTACCTAATTCTGATGCACTTATCATGCCATCTGTGTCAACAACAACAGTCCTTGCCCTGTGAATTTGAAGAATGCTACCTTTGACAAGGCCATTAACAGTGAGGTCTTCAACACGACAAATCTGCCAAAAATTACAGCCTGATACAATAAGCTTACTAATGAAGCAAACTATATTTAGTAACAGCCGTAAATATTTTTATATTTTTATCAGTAATAACAACAGGTAAATATCATATTTGAATTAGACGTATAAGGCCTTTCAGATGAATGGGTGACAGGCAATCAATGTTTTACAATGATTGGAAATATTGGATGGAAGTTGCGTACAAGAGTTGTCATCCATAATTGTGACATGTAAGATTATTACTGATGTTTAGATTTTAAATAGCATAACAGTAAAAATTGTTTCAATGAAAGACTTGAAACAACATACCAAGTGGTTTGTCTAAATTGTTATTGTTCATGCATGATCTTAGACAAGCAGAGTTTGTCTTCACTTTTTTGGTAGGTAATGATGCAACTAATAATCAGGTAAAAAAACTAAGATGAAACATATCTGATTTAGAGGAAAGTAGATGAATGCAGCCAATGCACAAGAAGTAGGAACTTTCTGTAGAAAAATTTTACACAGATAATAATTATCCCTAGTAATCTAAACACTGCATATACTCAATCAACTAAATACCAGTCCACAACACCCGAAAAAAGGGTTGCATTGCTTCTTTTAAATTGAATTCTTCATAATTTTTTTATGACAAGGGCTTCATAGTAATTCCTTCAATCTGATTGAAATAATTGAATAAAAAACATTTTACTGTGAAAAAGTAACTAGTTTATATAACAAAAAGGAATGTGTTCATAACAAGATATACAAGGTTTCATAAAATACAGATAGTCCTAATTTTTATGACAGATAGTCCTAATCCCATATAAAAACTACATGTATAAGGAACTGTCACTTCACAAATCTCCCCCTATTCCTGATTTATCCAGCTTATCCACCATAGAAATTAAACTCCTCAATATCCATCTTATTCAAGTGTTTTTTGCTGACACTATTTCCCTAATCACATTTAGAAAGTTGGCCAGTCACCATGGTCCATTCCCCCATAGCTTGAAACTGTTCAATGGAATTTATAAAACCATCTTCTACAATAACCAATAAGCTCTGAAGCTGTGTAACTCGAGAAGCTTATCTGGGAGGATTTCTGACTTAGACTCATGAAATCTTCATCTCCTATGAGCCAACTAAAATCCAAAGAATATGCCCATCAACCTTGATGAAACTATATATATGTATGTATGTATGTATGTATGTATGTATATATTATTTTGGCAGTTAGTCATGCTCAATTCTATACTTTTCTATAGTGACCCATATTTTTGGTCCCTCAGTTGGAAGACTGCACTGTACTCACCACCCATAATTGCATGGGGGCCTAGTGTAGTTAATTCCTTCCAAAAAACATTTTTTAATGTATTTCCTTCTATCTCTGTCTACTTAAATGTCAATATATATACACAGCATACACACATCATTCTTTGTAAAGAATGAGAAGAAGGAGATGGCACCAGGTTGTCCATATACTCTCATAAATATTATATAATAATTATCAACAGATAAAACTAATATCACATCATGAAAAACACAAAGAAAGGTACTTTCATATATTCTAGGTAGGCCCTGCACATGAATGATTAAATAAAGTACAACGTTCTAGTCTGACACATGCAATGATTGTTTCACATGGTCATCTTAAATGCAACATTCTTGACCACAAAAAATAATGTTATTATATGAAATTAAATAAAAAAGAGGGAGGGAATTTGGTTTAAAGAAGATGAGTGGCAATTCTAGAAATATAAGTATAGGAGGGAAATCTTAATGGGTAATTGGAAGGTTTAATGGAGGGAAAAACAACCAAATTTTGGAAAATGTGGGAGGAAGGATCAAAAGGAGCAAATTATTCCGATATCATAGGAGCAAATTATTCGGAAATAAATTATTACTCACTTGCAAGGAAAAGGACAATGTATTGTTAACATGGCAATCTTCTGGAGGAGCTATCAAATCCATTGGACATGTCTGACTCTCACAACGGGATTTAGTTGCCCTGATGAGGACAAATCTAAATAATTAGATATTCTTAAAGTTTTTGATGATGCTCATAAATGTACACAATCTGCTCCAAACAAGTGAACAAAATCACACAACTTACAAATTACGACCAGTTTCATCATCCAGTGGAGCCTGAAGTAAGGCACCTCGCCCGACCTATCAAATGAAAAAACAAAGATATCAAACAAGGATGAAGACTAAAATGACCTCAATAAATAGAGACAGATTAACAATAACACAGAAATTAAGCAATTGCAAAGTTCTGATTATAACAAGTTATAAACAGAAGTGCATAGGAAAACCAAATAGTTTATGGTCAACCCCACAAGTAACATGCATAATACATAGACAAAAAAAAAATAGACATGCTCTGTGCTGCCTGCCCTAGGAGGGGACTATGTGGATAAGGTTGTCCTGGTTTTCCTGATTTCCAAGGTTGAAGAGGAAGCTAAGTGCTGCCATCCTCTAAGAAGATCATCCACCAAGTAGCATTTATAAACATGAATGGTTTTTACCCAATTAACTGCCTTTATCATGATATTCTAAATCAAGGATTTTATAGGGTGGACCTCTTCCTTGAAGAGTCTAGCATTTTTTTCTTCCCAAATTGGCCATAAGATGGCCATCTTTTTTTTTATCAATAACAAAAATTTTCATTAATGAGAAATAGTCAATTACAAAAGAGGGGGGAGGTAAACTCTCTTAACTCCCCCCAAAAAAGATACAACATTACAATGTAGCCCAAAGTAACTGATCTCTTCCCACCCTTTGTGCTTCTCCATAAGGTGGCCATCTTTGTGCTTCTCCATAAGATCTTTCCTCTTCTTTTGATTGGGGATAGGAGAGAGTTTTCAAATAAACCACTTACGTCCCTTGGTGGGCCAACATGCATCCAAACAGCACAAGGAAAAAAGAAAAGAAAATTGTTCCCAAATGCTAGAGGCGTAATTATAGGAGAAGAGTAGATGGTATATAGTTTCAGAACTTCCCTTGCAAAGCATAGATGAGGGCACAAGCACCAGTTTAGCCTCCTTTGAAGAACCTCACAAGTGTTAAGACTTGAATGAAAGGCCTCCACCAAAATGCACTTATCTTGGGTGGTATTGGCCTGCCAAATTGCTTAAGAGGGGAAGAGGAAGAAACTAAAAAGAGAATGAAAGAACAAGGCGCAATAAAAGGACCTGGAATTAGAGAGACCAAACACTCCTATCTGCAACACAAGTATCAGATACACTTCCATCCATATGTGCAAAAGTAAGAGTTAGAGAGTATTTAGAACCCCTCAACCCCAAATTCCAAGTTAGACTAGCTTCAGTCAAAGATACAGAGAAAGCAATGGGTTGGTTTTATGTTTGGATGTGGCATAAATAGAAGGGGATTTATTTTTATCTACCAAAAAAATAGAAAGGGAATTATCCATTAGAGGTAAGTTGGCCCACCATAAATCTTCCCAGAATCTCACCTTATCCCTGTAGAAGGCATCATAATGAAAGCCAAGAAAGATCCATAAATAGAATGAATAAATTTCCAAGGGTAGGCCAAAGTAGCATAAACCGCCACACCAGCATCCCAATCGCTCACAACTGAACCATGAATGGTTTTGATCACATTATGCCACAACTTAGTGCCCAATACCTCCAAAGTCACTTAGCAAGAAGGGAAACATTCCTATACACCAATCCTCCAAACCTAATCCTCCCTCCTTCCTACTTTTAATCAAATCTGAATTCACTAAATAGATCTTTTTGGATTCACCCAATTTCCACAAAAACCCCCACATAATCCTCCCTAACCTTGTACTTGTAGCCACTAGCACCAGACTTTTAAAAACTTAGAGAAAATACTGGAAGATTTGAAAGAGTAGAGTTTATAAATGTAATCTTTCCTCCCAAGCATATATATTTCTTTTTATAAGTGGACAACTTTTAGAGAATCTATCCAACACTGGGTTCCAAAAGCCTTTTGTCCTAGGGTTTCCCCCTAAAGTTAGTCTTATGTAGGTTAAAGGCCAGTTAGCTACCACACATGCCAAGATGTTTGCAACTAACTCTCTTATGACTACCTAGTTAAATTGATGCGTGTAAAGGTCCTATTCCCCAAGTTTAGCTTTAAATTGGATATTTTCACAAAACAATTGAGGACCTTGAAGTTTTGAACTGCATGCTCCCCAAAATCCTCACTGTATTAGTACTCAACTCCTTTTTACTGTGTTTTCTACTTCCTTCCAATTTTTAACTCTCTCTGTTACTACACCACCATCGCTTTCCAGATTTCTCATCTTTTTCTACTGCCATTGACACCCGTCCTAAGTTTTCTACATGGTGAGAGAGTTCAATGCATAGCACAGTTCTCACCCTCCATTCTCCATACTTTCTCTGCTCTCCCTCTATCTTTGATAATGATAAACTCTTGCTAAGTCCTAGAGATTGTTTGCCCTCCTCCCAAGTCTCTTCCTGCTGGTATATGATGATAACTTGCCTTCTATATCTTGCACACAACTCCATGAGTTGTATTAACTTCCTATTTTTGTTTTCTTCTCTCTTTATAAACTGCTCCATGTGATTCCTTCCTCTCTTAGCATCACCATTCCTCTTCCTTTCTCTCTCACCTTCAAAACCAATCCTGAGTATGCTGATACCTTTTTTTTATAAGTAATAAAGTGATTTATTAAGAATGATTAATATGAGCCAACAAAAATTACATAACAGAGATCCCACAGAGAGGTGTGAGATGCTGCCTCAAAAAACAAAGCAAAATTACAACTGAGTCCAGAATAATTGATCCCTATGCACCCCTTGCTTGGAAAAGAAGATCTGCCATCCCATTATCTGATCTCCTTTCCCACTGAACTCTATGTGTTAATTGGATGTTAGCCACCTAAATTTTCTCATTACCCTGGCTCTTTCAGCCACCCAATTACAAGTTTAGAGTCTCCTTCAATGACCAATCTCGTGAAGTTTAAATCTTTTGCTAGCTGTGCTCCTTGTACGACTGCTTGGACCTCTGCACTAACTGCATCCCCCACTCCTATTGGACCAGAAAACAAGGCAACAACCTGACCCTCTGCATTCCTAAACACACCTCCAATACCAGAAGGCCCGAGATTACCAAGACTGCTACTGTCAAAGTTTAGCTTGATAAAGCCTTCTTCAAGGGTCCTCCATTAGAAACCTTTTGGCTTCTATATTGAAGATCTTTCTCCACTTGGTCACCCAGGAGAACTCTTCCTTCTCCATTTTCTTTCTCATCACCTTTTTCTGAGACTCAAGAATCTTTCCTTAAGAGCTAAATATCTTATCTATAATTAATGGGATAGTTCTATATGTAAATATTGAAAACCATCATAATATGTAATGGCATTATCAGATCATCAGTGATCCTTCTCCTTCAGTAATAGAGGTCGAAATACCTGAACAGAATGGAGAGGAGATGGAAACAGGGCCTGGAACAAGTTTTGGGGAAAATGAAGGGTGTGAGTCAGGTTTAGGGAAATATTGTTTGTACTAAGAGGGGCTGGAAGGTTTAGTGAGTGGGCTTTAGGTGTTTGACTTTTATGGGTGGCATCTTATCACCCTACTGTATATATTTACTCTTCTTTAATGAATTTTTTTTATTTATCTATTACCAAAAATAATGGCATTATATGCATGCATTTGTGCTGATTGCTGAGGACAAAGGGGTAGGGTGTGTATTGATCAGGCTAAGGGGAGCAAGGTGATTGGCCTGTGTGGGTAGGAGAGGGGTTCAGCTTTCAGATCTTAGCTGTGGCCTGTCACCTGTGTGGGCTCTTGCCAGAGACGGTTTTGAGGCCAATTATTTAACAGTAAAAACACCATCTCCACCTCCATTCATCATCCATATTAACATAGATAGATTGCCTCTGTAACAGTTGCAGAAGGGCCAACAGCTGATCCATCTCCCAATCAAAAAGATTTCGTCTAAAAAGGGGGCACCAGGAGATTGAGTCCCCAACCACATCATAGATATCAGCAACTGAGGCCTCAGGACTGAGGGCACAATGAAAAAGCAGCGGAAAGGCTTCAGCCAGGGGGATGTCTAAACACCAGGAGTCCTTCCAGAACTTCAACCTATATCCCCTACCAATCTTGAGAGCTAGACCATCAGAAAAAACCGGAAAGGATTTCAAAATTCCTTTCCAAAGTGAGCACCCCCAGCTCTGAAAAGGATCCAAAGATTTCCAATTACCCCAATCCACCCCATGTTTAGATGCAATTAGGGTCCTCCACCAAGCATTCCTCTCAACACCAAACCTCCAAAGCCATTTACTGAGAAGAGAAGAGTTGAAAACCTTCAACTTCCTAATTCCCAACCCTCCATCCTCCACAAAGAGGCAAACCTGATCCCACTTACCAAGATGGATTTTTCTTTCTTCCTCCCAACCTCTCCACAGAAAATTTCTCTGAAGGAACTCCAGCTTCTTTGTTAATTTGGAAGGGATGGGAAAGAGGGATAAGAAGTAGGTGGGTAGGTTTGAAAGAGTACTTTTAAGGAGAGTAACTCTACCCACCAGGGAAAGATACTTGGCATTCCATGAGGCAAGTTTCCTTTCCATCCTTTCTACCACCGGATCCCAAATAGCACTCAAGGTACACTTGGCCCCGAGAGGGAGCCCTAGGTATTTCCCAGGGAAATGGCCCACCTTACATGCAAGGACTTCAGCCAACTCATCTAAGCAGTCAACTCGACCCAATGGAAAAAGAACACTTGTTAAGGGCCCGGGAATAGGATCTCGTCACGGGTCGGTCCACGGGAAAACCCTCTTGTTTCCCCTTGTCCCTTCCTTTTCTTGAGGTACCTATCTTGGCGCCTTGATGGTGATTTGTTCAAGAGATCACCAACTCTCCTTACTCTCTTCTTGACAGAATATTCGATGCCTTTATTGAATAATAGCAGCTCCTTAAATAAGAGATTACAAGAGGTAAGAGTCCTACTCTTAGGGAGACTCCTTGCTGATTAGGGAGACTCTATCTTGATAAGATAAGACTGATAAGATAAGATAAGCTTCCCTTAATTCTAATCTAATAGGATAAGGCAATCTATTCTATCTTGATAAGATAAGACTGATAAGATAAGATAAGTCTCTCTTAATTCTAATCTAATAAGATAAGGCAATCTAATCTAATAAGATAAGATAATCTGATCTAATCTTCCGAATTGATAAGAATACTGTTGCTGCCGAATTGGATAGGGTGAGAACACCGGATCACTGTTGCTGGACTAAGAGCTTGTCCTCAAGCTCGAACTCGGGATATGTGGCTTGGAATTCGGTCAAGGGGATCCAGCTGGCTTCGGCTGACGGTAGACTGTCCCATTCTACCAGAACTTCAAGAATACCTCGATTGATACGGGAGCGAACAAGAGTCCTAGGTTGGGGAATGAGTTTGCCCTCTTTCAAGGGTGGTAGGGAGGGGACTTGGTCCAGAGGAGCACCCGTAAATGGTTTTAGCAAAGAGATGTGAAAAACATCATGAATCCGACTACTCTCTGGCAATTCTAGCTGGTATGCAACTGCGCCGATCTGCCGCAAAACCCTGAAGGGGCCATAGAATTTAGGGGCTAGTTTAGGGGCAGCCCTGTGGCGCAAGGAGCGTTGCCAGTAGGGCTGAAGCTTCAACCAAACAAACTGGCCCGGTTCGAACGACAATTCCCGATGCTGTAAGCGAAGGTATACGTCAGCTAGAAGGGCATCGCACTCTTGTAAGGAACGATCAATCTCCTCCAAACGAGTAGAATCGGGTTCATATGATAACAAGCGGGGAGGGTCTCGGCCATAGATGATGCGAAAAGGGGTCATGCCGAGGGAAGAATGATAGGCAGTGTTGTAACAGTACTCAGCCCAAGGAAGCCAATCCACCCACTGTCGCGGTTGGTCACCCACAAAACAATGAAGATACATCTCGATCGTGCGGTTTATCACCTCCGTTTGACCGTCAGACTGAGGATGATACGTGGAGGAAAAAGCTAAGGTGGTGCCATGGAGCCGAATCAGTTCCTTCCAGAAGGCACTAGTGAAAACCGGGTCTCTGTCGCTAACAATGGATTCCGGTAACCCATGTAAGCGGAAAACATGTGTAAAGAAAGCGTGGGCGACTGAAATGGCGTTGTACGGGTGCGATAGAGGAATGAAGTGGGCATATTTAGAGAAGCGATCCACCACCACGAACAGAACTGATTTGCTGCCTACCTTGGGTAGTCCCTCAATGAAGTCCATGGAGATGTCAGCCCAGATTTGTGTTGGGATCGAAAGGGGCTGAAGGAGACCAGCTGGGTGCAGGTTTTCCCATTTATGTTGTTGGCACGTGGAACAATTTTGGACAAAGTCCCGAATAGAAGCCTTCATACCTTGCCAATGGAAATCAGCCCGGACGCGATGTAGCGTTTTCTGAATGCCTTCATGGGTGGAGTTATGAATACTGGAGATGATGGAGGGAATCAAGGAGGAGTCTAGTGGGAGATGTATCCAACCCTTATACAGTACTAACCCATCATGAAGGGACCAATTGGAGTCGGTGGCCCCAGACTGAATTTTTTGTACAAGGAGCGACCATTCTGGTGATTGCGGTATTGCCTTCCTGATGTCGTCTAATAAAGTGAACCGGGGTTGGGAAATTCCGCACAGAAGCATAATGTCCTCATCGCGTCTAGACAAAGCATCAGCGGCGGGATTCAAGGATCCCGCCATGTAATCCACCCGAAAATCGAAGCCAAGCAGTTTGCTAACCCAATGCTGCTAAGGAGTGGTGAGTTGTTGCTCCAACAAGTACTTGAGGCTGTAGTGATCGGTTTTGACGACGAATGACCGCCCCCCACAAGTACGGTCTCCAGTGTTGGACAGCTCTAGCTAGCCCGATTAGTTCGTGCTCATAGGCTGGTAGTTTTAAATGTTGGTCGGCCAGTTTGCGGCTGAAAAAGGCAATCGGGTGCCCTTGCTGCTGTAGTACGGCCCCGATACCCATTCTGGATGCATCGTACTCAACTGTAAACTCGAGAGCGAAGTTCGGTAATTGCAGAACTGGGGTGGAGGACAGGGCATCTCTTAAATTCGCAAAAGTTGTATCGGCTGCGTCGTCCCAATGGAAGGAATTTTTCTTTAGTAGGTTGGTTAACGGGCAACCAACAGACCATAATTCTGCACAAATTTGTGGTAGTAACCTGTTAAACCTAGGAACCTGCGTAAAGCCTTGGCGGATTGAGGCTTGGGCCACTCCTTGATAGCTTGAATTTTGGAACTGTCTACTGTCACACCATGCCCGTGGATGATGTGACCCAAATAAAGAACTTGTCGCTCCCCAAAGGAGCACTTGGACAGTTTAAGGAAGAGTGTGTTGGCGCAGGAGCTCGAAAACGGTCCACAGATGGTGCATATGTTCTACCCATGATTTACTGTAAACTAAAATGTCGTCAAAGAACACTAAAACAAATTTGCGCGGATGAGACCGAAATACCTCATTCATCAGAGACTGGAATGTGGATGGGGCGTTTGTGAGACCGAACGGCATGACTAAAAATTCAAGTGGCCGTGATGAGTTCGAAAGGCAGTTTTCTCAACATCCCCGGGAACCATTCGGACTTGGAAATACCCAGACCTGAGGTCTAGCTTGGAGAAGTACTGGGCGCCATGCAATTCGTCCAACAATTCGTCCACAATGGGAATGGGAAGCTTATCCTTGATCGTCCGGCTATTGAGCTCTCTGTAGTCGACACAGAACCTCAAAGTTCCATCCCGTTTTGCTACCAACAGGACCGGCGAAGAGAAGGGGGAGCGGCTATTGCGTATGATCCCCTGTTTCAGCATTTCAGCACATTGGTTTTCTATTTCGTCCTTCTGTAGATGTGGGTAGCGGTAAGGCCGGATGAGGACTGGTTCTGAACCCGTCACCAGAGGGATTCGATGATCACATACTCGGGGAGGAGGGAGTCCCTTGGATTCCTGGAACACATCTGAAAATTCGGCAAGGAGTCTTTCCATGGCTGCCGTATGCGTCGTTTTTCCCTGGAGTGCAAGAACCTGTGGTTTTCTTGCTTTTACCCGGCTACCCTGCCAAGAGACTTGCCTTCCATTCAAGTGGAATGTCATTGTTAGGGTGCTGTAATCCCATAAAATTGGGCCTAGGGTGATCAACCATTTGACCCCAAGAACAATATTGAATCCATCCAAGGAAAGTACGAATAAATCAGTAGAAAATAGTTCAGATTTGACCTGTATCTGGACGTCCTTACAGATTCCTGGACTGTGAACCCTCTCACCGTTTGCGACGGCTACCTGTAGTCGTGGCCTGAGTTCCATTGGAAGTTTTAACTGAAGGGCAGCTTGCTCACTTACGAAGTTGTGTGTGCTTCCTAAATCAACGAGTATGCGCACCGGTCTTCCTTCTATTTGTGCTTGCAACTGCATGGTTTGAGTGGTTTTTATCCCGGTGATTGCGTGGAGAGAGATCTCCGGCTTGAACACTGAGGGTTCTTCGTCCTCCTCTTGCCCATCCACTAGAAGGCAGAAAAGCCTCTTGCACCTATGTCCTGCCGAGTAGAGATCGTCGCAGTTGAAACATTGACCCTGCGCCCGGCGTTCTGCCATCTCACGCTTAATGGGGGCAGCCACTATGCTTCTCCCTACACTCGTTGTCGATCTGGGAATGTAGCTCATATGAGACTTTTGTTCTTGGCTCGTTGCTGAAGGAGTCGCTACAGATGATTTCGGGGGTGCCCATGATGACGGCAGTCGTCCCATACTAAAGGTCCCGCAGCTGAGTTGCAGCTTGCGTTCAAACGCACGGGCTAGGTTCATGGTCGTAACTAGATTTGGGGGATTCTGCATCTCCACGTCCACCCTCAGGGGTTCTGCTAACCCTGCGGTGAACATGTCTACCTACTGATCCGGTCGCACTGATGATGCCCTGGCGATAAGGGTCTGAAACTGGCGTTGATATTCTGCCACCGTTCCAGTTTGTTTTGTTAGACAGTTTTGTATGCCCTTAGCTTCAATCCGATTTGATGTACTTTTGTTATTTAGTGGAAATAAATAAAGTGCATGTTTGATTCATG
>NW_010729163.1:1553902-1579299 GCF_000365185.1 Nelumbo nucifera
TTTCTAGGGAAGATCTTTTTTGTGCTTCTATGCAAGTTGTTATTAATTTGGAAATTTGTACTTAACTAGCCCGGAGGGGTTGCAACTCGTGCCTTTCCTTGGGGACTTTGTACTATTGTCTATTGCTGATTAATAAAATTATTTCAATTATCAAAAAAAAAAAGGAATATAACTGATGTAGAATTTATGGATGACTTCTTTAACAAATTAAAGGCGGACTAAAATTGCTTGATCTTGTCACTAATTCTAAAAAAATAGAAGCATTTATTGTGAATTAATCATATTAAGTTGGATGGATTGATTAAAAGATCTCAAGAGGAGTGGTCAATAAAACAAATGACTTCAATTCAAACAAGGATCTTTGCATCTTATATGACGGCACAAAATGCAATAATTAATAATAGAAATAGACCATATAGAAAACTTTTATATAAACACCAAACAATAAACATTTAAGTTATCGAACAATTAAGAAAAATAGAACACAATAAAGAAGGTTGGATACCTTGATGATGGAATCACTCATTAGAAGTTCTTCTGCTACAAGCTCAAATTCTGACACTGGATAGTCAGACAATCCAAAGCTGATGCTACCCCCACAGAGAACACTGATTTGGCCTCTCACCTTTAGATAAAAAGAATTGAATTCAATAATAATAAAGTTACTCATCAAGATGGAGTACAAGAGCTTACAGCATATGGAGAAATGAATCCAGTTCTTCGGCCTCTAGGACCTAGAATCGCTTATTTATATTACCAGTTACAACAAGTGGAGTGAAGCTGCAAAGATTCTGAAGCATATAAAAGGATGCTTAAAATGAGAGGATTTATGTATTATCTTTTTAATAACAACCATGCAAAGAACATTACAATACCATTTCTACATTGCATAATGACAATAAATCTGGACCTCCTTGTTTAATCTTAAGAAAAATTCCTCTTTATACAAAACATGGTGGCATCTAAAATATGACTAGTTATCTAAAGAAGAGATATGAAACAAATCTGGGCCCTCCCAAGTCTAATAATAAATAGTAAATAATAAAATATAACCTTTTTTGATTGGTAATAGATAGCTTGTATTAATTGAGAAAATTTAATTAGCAGTGCACAGATCTAAACTGGAGCCAAACCCCACAATCATCTTATGAGTACAAATTAACCCAATAAATATTTCTCCCTTGACACCCCTTGCTTGGATAAAGGCATTAGCCAAAGCCTTTGCTGATTTGTTGACCCACTTAAAGTGGCCTTAACCGTTTTGAAGGATTAATATCACTTAGCCCACTAAGAAAAACCAATAAATTAAATAGCACATAAAACCTAAAAGAAACTTCAGGTGTTGCATAAAGTCTTATTTGTGAGAACCAGAAATGAATTTGTATACTGAAACTTGTTGGAAGAAACTGATCCAAAAAAAAAAAAAAAAAAAAACAAACTTGTTGGGAGAAACTTAACAGAATGTAGAGATTGTAGAGAGAATGAGGGTATTTGGAGAGTGTTTCTACTGTTGCTACAGTAGTCCGAACCAGTAAGGAGAAGAAAAAAGAGAAGGAGAAGAAGAAGATGAAGAGAAGAAGAAGATGAAGAGAAGAAGAAGAAGATGAAAGAACTGTCGAACCAGATAGCTAAACCCTATCAGTCGACCTCTTAATAGTGATATTAGGCTTCTAATTAAATGTACAAGGACTAAACTGCCCCTACTTAAGTATGGGACAGAGAACCTCTAATAAGACTGCCACATRAGCTCATAACTTAACCAAGGTGAGTTGACTAATCTACCCTTATTCGGCTAACTCTAACAGAGAGAAACAAATGTTAGGGGTAAGGATATCTGGGTCCTTAACATTTAATTCCTTATGAGGGTAATTTAGTATTTTTGTAACTCGTGTTTATATATTGATTATCATTAGAGGGGAACACCAGCCCTAATTCAAAATTAGTTCTCTCAACCTGTGATTGGACTGGTTTTTCTTCTCTTTTTCTCTATTCCACATTCTTCTTCTCTCTCTCTTCTTTTCCTTCTTTTTTCTTCTTTATTTCTGATTTATACAGAATACATAGAAGAACCTTGAACCAGGACGATTGTAAATATCTAAGGAAGAGGAAGAAAAATTACACCTTTTTCATATTGCTTCCAGAAATGTTTGGGGCAGTGAACTATGACAGAAAAGGGGAAGACATAAAGCCTTTGACCCAAGCAATACTCAACTACTAACAAATGGTTGGTTAGATAGGAAGGGGTATACCATGGAGAAAAGCAAAAACATGATCTGAAAACTAACTCAACACCTTTTTCATGTTACTTCCCACAAAATTTGTGTGCTGAAATTTGTCAAGAAAGACACATAAGGCCTTTAAGCCAGGAAACATTCAACTAAGTCTTGTCCCAACTATATAGGGGTTAGCTACATGAATCCTGTACCTCCATTCTGCTCTGTCCACTGTCATATCCATTGTTAAGTTATGGGCCCTTAAATTCTTTCTTACCGATTTGATTCAGACCAGTAATAATCCTTCAAATCATCAGAGATTGATGCACAAATGTAAGAAGAAAAAGGTACAGAGCACAGGAGAGGAAGAGGAGAAAAGAAAAGAATAGGTTGAGAGGGAAAATCCGATTGTGGGCTGTCTAGCAGTCCCCACTCCCTTATTATCGAACTGATCATAAAAATAAGTACACTGAACAATCTGCCCCTAGTAGATAACAGCAATAAAAAAGAACAAAAATGGCCCAAGTGGACCCATATACAATCAGCCCAATAACTAATAACAAAAAATAAAATAAATTAAAGGCCCACAATGTCCCTACAGCCCAAGATCACTCAATACTTGCTACTTCAACCCATGTCCTTTTTGGTCTGCCCCTAGTTCTTCTAAACCCTTCAACTTGTAATAAATCACTTCTTCTCACTGATACTGTAGATGATCTTCTCTTAATGTGACCCAACTATCTTAGACTACTTTCCCTCATTTTATCACCTATCAGAGCTACTCCTAGGTTCCTTCAAATAAGTTCATTTCTGATCTTATCTTTTCTAGTTTTCCCACTCATTTTTTGGACATGTTATTTTTTCTTAGCCCAAACTCAGTTCATACAACCAGTGATTTAAAGGCGTGCCTAGGCGCACAGGCGAGGCGCATACCTGAAATGCGCCTCGCCTAAGTCCTAGGTGCAGCCCTTTCAAAAGGCACACGCCTGGTGCGCCTAGGCGTGCGCCTGATGCGCCTTGTGCCTCAGCCCAGGCGTGCACCTTTTGAAAATTTGGCGCTTTTTTGATTTTTTTTAACATAACGGCTGGGCCAGGGGCTCCGCCCCCGGACCCCCATGCCACGCCCCTCGAGGCAAGCCCAAATAAGTCCTTGTTAGGTCTTAAATTCTTAGTTTTCACGGAAAAAATAATGATTTTATAGTTTTAATTGCTTTTTAAGAAGACATTTTATTAGGATGAATGAATGAACAACATTGCTTTTTAATTGCCTCAAGGGGCATGGCACAAAGGCAGCTCGTAGAATCAGGAATGTAATATGTTTTACATTACATTAGYYAYKTGAAGTRHKSCWRTTGAGTGAAAAAAGAGATTAGAGGTTTTACATGCTTGAAAATGTTTTATATGTTTGATTTTATTTTTAAATTCTCATTTGAATAAGCTTTACATCTTATGTTTATGTATATTAATTTTATATAATAGATTTTTTAAAACATTATTTTAAATTTTAACTTTATATTTTTTAGTAATGTTATGTTTAATATTTTTTGGCATTTTTTTGAATTTTCTGACATTTTTTTATTTCTTAGCGATCTTTTTGTATTTTTGCGCCTTGCTTCAAAAAGACACGCGCCTCGCCTTGCACCTTGCACCTTGCACCTCAGGCACAAATTGACCCCTGCGCCTTTTTTGCACCTTGCGCTTTTAAAACACTGCATACAACATTATTGGCCTTATTACCATTTTATAAAATCTTCCTTTTGCCTAAGTGGCATTCTCCTATGACATAGGATATTCAGTTAGTAAGATTTGAACCTATATCTCCCATGTTCAAAGTTCAATTACTACCATTGATCCACTCTCCAATGTCATCTCCAATCAAATAGAATTCCAGATGCACCCAGCACCCCTACATTTCGCCCATCTCACTCTAATTCTATGGGCGGCATCCACTTCAATCTCTCCTTTCTTAWGAATTATCAAATCAAGGTAATGTAAAAAGATCACATTGAAATATCTCTTGATCTCCAATCCTAATTGTACCTTATTTTTTCTCCTATTATTATTAAATTTACATTGCATATATTCTGTTTTAGTCCCACTTGTTTTAAAACCTCTTATTTATAAGGCATTTGTCCATATATCCAATTTTGCTTTGGATTCTTCTCTAGTTTCATCAATTACTACTATTTTATCAGCAAAAAACATACACCGCCTTACCTCCTTCGGTATATGTTTAGGAAACACTCAACTACTAAGATATGATTTAATAATAAATAAAAATTTTAAAAAAATAAAATAAAACAGAAACTGCAAACGGGGTATACCAAGGGTAAAAGAAAAATGAACAATCCTGCACTCACTAAGTTCTATGGTCAATACTGAAACACCAAACAAATGATCAGTATGATGACATAATAAAAATAAGCTCCAGGAGTAGCCTTAACCCTTAAGGTTACGGATTAACTGCTTTATTTTTTTTTTTCGGACTGGTTGTAGCTCAGCCTGTTGCAGGTCTTGCCTTTTGGTGATCAATGAAATTCATTGTCACTGATCAAAAGTCATCATCATTATCTAAACCTTGTCCCAACTATATGGGGTCGGCTACATGAATCCTGTTTCACCATTCTGTTCTGTGCAGTGCCATATCCATCATCCCATGAGACAACATCTAATTGTGCACCACTGTCTAGACAATTTATAAGAGAGCAAGCACATTAATAAAATCATGTGATAGATTAAGAAATAACATAAGGGACTAGAGACTGATGACCTGAACTCTGGTCCAAAGAAGAGGAACCAAAACTTTTGCATTATTCTCAACATAAACATTTGACCATAGTGGACTTGTAGGGAAATCCAGCAAAGGAGTTTCTGTTTGTGTTGTGACATTGTCATTGCCAACCCTTAAACTCAATAAAGTCGCATCAAAGGAAGTGCCTGCTGCACCAGCATTCCCAGGACAGCCAATACTCTCACCACCTGAGTAAACATAAAATATACACACTCTAAATCAAAACAACAGAAACTTTTATTTATAAAAGAAAAATATCTGGAGATAAAACTTTATTCTAAATAGCATGGCCTAGTAAAAGTATACCTGATATTAGATGCATATGAATTAAATATGTTTCTCACAAATCAAAAGAGACATCCAGTTAAAGGCAAAATAGTTGCAGATGCAAACCACATGGAAATATTAGTCTCATATAAGATAGATAAAAACATATGAAACAGAAGTCAGATGGTGTTGGCATGAACCCACGGACATAATTAGGAACTCATTGGCATAGTACTACTACCAATCTTCAACCATTAAAACATTAGAACTTGCCAATGGGATCAATGCCTGGAATACAAGAAATACAATTAGGAAACACATGAAAATTTTAGGAAATAGGTAGAAACAACAGAATTTTTTGATGAGTGTGTGTGTGTGTGTATGTATGTATGTATACAATATATATAATATATATACTACAAACAAATAAAAAAATATTAAACCCCAACACCAGTGCTTTAAAAGCAAGAGGCTCAAGAAAATCACGAGGGCCTTCTAGAACTAGCATACAAGGTGCAAGGCAAGGCACACACTTGGATGAAAGAAAGCAGAATAATGTTATTAACAAATGCTGACCATAACAAAGGAAACTTGAATTTTAAAAGAAATTAAATGTTTCAAAAAGTTTATTAACTCAAACCAAAATATGTAAGCATAACATATAAAACAATCTCAAGTGAAAGTGAAAGCAAACAAATGCTGACCATAATAAAGTACCTCAAGCACTCAACAATTCAAGCGTGTGAAACCATTAACTTGTTTGTCAATCTTCTAGTTGCATTAATTCAAGTAGCTAGTATAATGTTAGATGTCTTTCATTCGGCCATTCCTAATCCTAGGAGTTTGGGGCCTTCACACTGATCTCTTTAAGGCCCCTTGTGGCAAGGCCAAATCAGCCATTGCAAGGGAGGTATGAAACACATAAAAGGCAATTTAGAAGTTAATAGACCATTACAAAGGTGTAAAACATAGAAGAATGTATAAAATAACCAAACAAGCAAACTCATAAAAAGAGTGAACCTAGCCAAGGTGCAAGAAGCACCAAGCACACCAGGCACACACCTTTTGAAAAGGGCTGCACCTGGGTTGAAGCAAGGTGCATGCCTTAAAATTTTAAAACACTGCCCAACTACTTGAATTAAATCAACTATTCATTTATATGTCCTGTAGAGGAGATGGGCCGAATGGCCCATAGACTGTCATTTCATGTTATGTTATGTTATGTTTCTCTCTGTTATGGGCCTTATTCTGGGCCCATACTCTGTAATGTTCTGTTTTTTGTATTTTCCTGCCCACTCAAGGGCCTCTCTGTAATTTGTCAAAGATTAACTTCTTAATAAGATGTTTAGAGTGTTAGAGGGAGGTTATGTTCGAACCTCTTACTCTCTAACACTCATTGCCGCCAGCTCTCTCTTCTCTTCCTCTCTTGTTTGTTTATTTTCTGGTTTGCATCTAATCTCAAACAGTTCCATACATCAAGTGGACTGTCAGAATCTTGTAAGAAAATATAAGATGAAGAAAACACAGAAACAAAAGAAAGACTTTTAATCATCCCAAATGTAGAAAATAAAAGAAGAAACTAAGAGCTAGACCTCATGCTACTTTCCCTTATAAGTGCACACAACCAGTCCCAAAAACCCAGATTTTACCTAGGGGTTTAAACCCCAATACAATTATCCCCAACAAACCCCTCCTCTAGCCAGTTGTTCTGCTAAGGCATCAAACTCTAGGAACCCAGTGAAAGAAAATAACTGTACTACATTTGAGTTTTGATCATATGTTATGGATAAAAAATGGAAATTCCTTCTTCATCCAAATAGAATCCACCAAAGGGAATAAAGGAGAAACTCCCTAAAAGTTTTACCTCTAACCCCAAAAGACAGAAAGCTTAGCCGCAGCTAGATGTCTGTTATCTCCTAAAGAAAGATCAAGAACAAGCCAAATAGAGAAGGATAAAAACCTCTGTCTTAATATACTTTTTATGTTTTTATCAGTCAAGGGATAACAATTTTACAACAGAATGTGTTATTGTTTTTAATTGATAATTGAAAATTTTATAATAAGAATGAAAATAAGGACATAATACAATACAAAAGTTCTCAAACAGAGGAGATCCAACCCAACAAGTTCAAAGCAAAGAAGTACAAAACAAATACCCAAAAAACCACAAATTTACAAAATCAGACTATCAGAGATAAAGATACAAATAGATCTAATTAAGTAAATCAATAGATCAGTTATCAAGTTCTAATATGTAACTTTTCGGGGAAACCACAAGGTTCTGTAAAGAACTACTTAGATAAGAATGGCAGAAATAGAAGCCTTTTGCAAAGAAAATGCTCTTTATACCACCAACTATTTTTCCTTTTTTGGGGGGAAATTACAACTGCCACTCTGCACTTAGGGGGTGGTGACACTTAGCCCCCTGAACTTTGTTTTGCAACAAAGACCCTCCTCCCCCCAAATTTCCCCTTACTCCATTAATGGGGTTCACAGTGAAGGTAAAGCTACTAAATTTCCAAATCGAGATTCAATGGGCTAAGAGTAAAAGCTATCAAAATGACAAAAATGGGCATGCTAAAGCACAGTATCACTTTTGGACTGGGTTGCTGTGCTTCCAAACCCTCATCAAAGAAGAAACAGAGCTAATCATTCTCAAGGTGAATTCTGCTGAGAGAAAGATGGGAGAAACAAGTAAGAGATAGGATTTTATTAAAAAAAAAAACTTAGATAACAAGGCAAAATAGTCTCATAAAATAACACAGGTAGTTTGGGGTTTTATAAATATTTAAACAAGCACATTTCAGCCACATGGGAATCTTCTGTGAAGTTAACTGATGGAATGGGGGCAAAGTGCTGGAATCCAGAAGAATAGATAGGTCTTTGTCACAAAACAAAGCTTGGGGGCTAAGTGTAACTAGACCCTAAGTACAGGGTGGCTGCCTGTAATTTACCCTTTTATGATAGGTAACCAGAAATATACGTGTGTATGTAAATGGCATTTCTGTAGTCAATACAAACCATGCACAGTGATCTTTACATCTTGTATGCTGTAGCAGTCCAGAGATATTCTTCCACCTCCACCTCCACCCCATCCTCTACCACCTGCTGCACTAATAGTACCAGTTCCTTTCCTGACCAATTTAACACAATGCACAAATTAAAGCAAGGCAAATAGTGAACCAAGTGAATCAGAAGTTCTTTGGAAAATCAAAGTGTTCTTACATTATTAGTAATATAAAGGAAATGGCAAACTAGAACACAATACTAAAGGTTGGATAATGAAAGATGAGAGGAACAACATGGACATTTAAAGTTAAAAAGAAAAAGATATCCATAAACAAGCAGCTAAGTTTCTCTCCTCTTAATGTCAGATTACAAAACTTCTCATCACTCCATAGTTGCATGAATCAGGTAATGGGAAATCAAATTTTATGACATTCCTGTTATAGTCCTATGGTAGTCACACTTGTTACTTAAATGTTGTGTGTATGAATAATAGCTTTTCAGTTCAACAAGTTGAATTTCTAACATTATTTTTCAAGAAATGATAGATTGGAAATTAATTGACCACCACCACAAAATATGAAAAATAATGTTCTAATTCAAGCCATTAGTAATCTAGACATCTATCGAAAGTAAATATGCATACAGAAACATTTTTAGAACCAAAAACAAAAAATCTGAATCTTAAAAGAAGTCATGAAAATATTGGTAAAAAAACTCCCTAAAGACAAAGGTATATGTTGCAGGTGGGTTTAGTCCTGTCTCAATTAAATCCCAGGGGAAAAGGTTGAGAAGAGTGGCTGAAGTTGCACAGGAGTCTTTCCTACAGTCCAGCCTAATAGTCCCAAGCAGTAAGGTTTTGGTGGATTTTTTCACAGGTTAGAACTCTTGATTTACTAAATATTCACCAAGTTTCAGCCAAATCAAATGAGCACAAGTACGTTTTCTGGACATACCTTTGGAGCTGCTTTTTTGAAGACTGCAGGTTTTGGTCAATGGTTAAAGTCGACTGTTTGATCAGTGGGCCACACAGGTTGAATTTCCCAAGGGTATAGTATTATTGGTTCCAGTTTCATCAGTTTTGGTTGAGGAATAAGTGACGTTTAGTTAAGTCTTCAATTAGGTAAAAACAGTGTTGCATGCACTCTCCCAAGTGGATGAAATGTTTGTTCCATATATGCATCAAACTCTGACACTCCATGAATTCCAGAAGGGAACTCCTATTTGACATGTTTCTTTATTCTCCTTGCTTATTCAACATAAATGAACAGTTAGCATACATAATAAATATCATATTTCTTATTAAATGTTATCGAGTAACAAAGATAATCTTTAATACCTTTTTCTATAGGGTTTATAATGTTAAAATTCAAAATAAAATATGGACTATTTTAATAGTCCATACTTTTCTAATAGACATAACCAATTATTCATGAGTAATTGTTTCTTCATCTTGCTGAGTCAGACTCCTGGACACATGTCGGATTCTAATTCCTGTGTCATTCTGGTAAAAAGAGGACAAGTTTTCTGTTTGTTCTTTATAAAACCATTGTAAGGGTATATTAGGGCATTAAATTGGTAATTTTGGTCTGTTTTAGATCTTGATCTTGGGAGATCAAAATCTTGTACTTTTTCTTTTGTTTCTTTTGTCTTGAGGTGATTCCTCATCATTGGCTTTGGATGTAATCTTTTATTTGATTAATAAAATTTTCTTTTTTATTTAGTACCAAAAAAACAGTTAGTGTGGGATGTCCCGTGGTAGTTTATAGAATTTGTTTTAAGAGTTTGTAGAGTTTTAGGAAGCTGTTATTTTAATATTTTTATATTTTATTATGTGAGCTTTGCAAAGAGGGGCAATTGTTGTAATTGGAAGTAATAATAGGCCATTCTTCTTCTTCTTCTCCTTACCTGCTGAACCTAACACCACTTGATGAGATTTAACTCACACAACTGACGAAGTTATGATAGGTTATAAAGCAAAAATCAAGACAAACTCTATGAGTCAAAGTCCCATCATTTTCTTGTAAGTTTTTTATCTTATTTTTCTTCTATTTCCTTTTCTTCCTATCCCTAGTTCCCTACCAGTGCTGGTAGTTTGATTTCCATCAAGATGTCAACTACTATCAAGAGTTTTACAAATTCTGATTATTCGTCTTTACATGTAATGTTATAACAACTTTATGAATTTCTACATCCCCAAAAAGAAGTAAAATCTACTTCCATATCCTTGGCAGCTTCATAAAATGACGTATGATAGTCTCAAAGTTCAAATTTTCGATACAATATATGCCGAATCAGGCATATCATATCGTATATTTTCATGACCGATATGCTGATTTTAGTAGATTTTAAGAAAGCTTTTTCTAATAGTTGAATAACATTAAAAAAAAACCATTTTTGAAATTTTGAGAAAAATAAAAAATAAAAAGCAAAAGGTTAAAAGTATTGATACACCCCTTCCACCATATCAGGGCATATCAATATTTTGAACCTTGGATAATCGTCAAGTCTAAGATATTATAGTTTGCAACAACTTGCATGCTGCAATCCCATACATAAAACCAAGAATGTTTTGCCCATAATTTAGCATCTGCATTATTGACATGTTTCATGTTCCAGTGTTCTTTAGCCTCCAGATGGCAAGCTTTTATTTTGTGTGTATGTGGAGGGATATAAAGGGGAAGGTGCTAGCTGTCTCATCTGGTAAAGTCAGCAGATATAGTTCCAACTAACCTCAGATCGAATCCCACCTTCAACACACACATACTCCAACTTTCCCTAATATCTGTAGTTCTGAAAATAAACACAAAAAATTACAAATATACCTATGCTCATACCATACATATAAAATTACAAATATACCTATGCTCATACCATACATATAAAATTACAAATATACCCATGGCCAGTGGATGTAGTTCCAACTAACAAGGGGTTTTTAGGGAGAATTTGTTCTGGGCTGTGTTGTTATTTGTTTATCATGGGGTCAACACCTAGTTCTGGGTGGTTGACAGTTGTATTTCTTTAATTTCCTTAATGAAAGTAATCGTTTCCAATAAAAAAATACCATACATATAAAAAGACAAAAAAAAGAAAGACTTTGAGTGTAAATAAATAGATAGGTAGATACCAAGAAGTACAAGCATGACAAGGATCTTAGAAAAAATGGCAGTACACTTACAACTTCAGAGCCTGTATAATGATACTTCCACCTGACCCACCTCCCCCTTTAAGCCCCCCTTCACCTCCATCAGCTGTAACAGATCCATTCACATATAATACATCCTTCACTTTAAGCATGACTCGGCCTCCCCCATTCCCTCCAAATTTTTTTTCAGCAGATGTGCTGCCCCCCTTACTTCCATAACTCCATGGATGAGACAAAGTAGACCAAGCATAAACATCCCCACCCCAAAGATTTGTCCTGTTATTTTTCAGACAGGAAGCACCTCGACCTCCATGCCCTCCACCAGCTCCATCATAGCCAATTGGTGTACCACTAGTTTGAGAAGGTGGTGACCCTCCCAAGGACGTTGTGTTAATAGTTGAATGGTAATCCAGAGTCAGATTTGTGGCATAAACAATTACAGAGCCGGCAATAAGAGCAGCATATTGGCCCACTTTAACATTTCCAGATATGTTGAAACTAATCAAACAGCCTTCAATAGGACAGATAATAGAAACATGAGGGAGGATCTCTAGGTTTCCCGTTCCAATTACATGAAGATCATTGTCAAGATACAGATTTGAACTTAGCAGGCAGGTCGTGTTCAACGATCCAACGCCTTTCAAATCCTCACAAGACACTGAATTATTCAATGGAGAAAGAGATGTTGACAGCTTCATATAGTGAAAGGATCTTCTCTCATATTCATTGCTTAGAAATGATTCAAAATAATCATGCAACAATGTTTCTACTTCAATTCCTTCACTCATATAATGCCCTGAACTGAGGAAAAGCATGGAGATGAGAAGAAGACCTGACAGAATGTAGAAACAGAAGTACCCATGGTTCAGCACTGGATGCATTACCGTTCAGAAGAACACCAAAAGTACCAGAAGTCTAACTATTTCACTTGCACGCATACAAAACAACATATAAACATTGGTCTCCATTCAGACTCAGAACAGTTGCACTACTTAACATCTACATTGATGCAGGGGAGTAATTTTAAACCAATCTCCACAGAAGGCCCCGACAGATCTGAGAATGACAGTGAAGTTGTTAAGGCTACAATCCCCTTGTACCATTTGTAGCAGCATGTATCCTTCAATTAAGACATCCAGTGAAAAAAATTAAAATTTGCAGTTGCAACAATAGCATAACCAAGGATGCAAGTACTGACCACAGCCTACAAAATGGAACAAACACTAATCAGATGATAACAATGTCAAAACTAAAGATGGTATCAAGTACAAACTATTTTCAAACCCATAACATGAACATAGCCCATTCAAGTACAAAAAGAAAAAATAAACATAGAAATTTAGACGAAAAAAANTATCAAGTACAAACTATTTTCAAACCCATAACATGAACATAGCCCATTCAAGTACAAAAAGAAAAAATAAACATAGAAATTTAGACGAAAAAAAGCAGGAAACAATTGGACCAATAAGCTTGGCCTTACCACTTGGACAGGAAAAAACAGATAAATCCAATTTTTTAATGAAACTTTGAAACTACAAATCTCATATACAAGAAACCTTTTATAGACTAATGAGTACCACACTAATGAAAAAAAGACAAATATAAAAATTAAATAATTAAGGCTTATACTCTAAAGATAGTATCAAGTACAAACTATTTTCAAACCCATAACATGAACATAGCCCATTCAAGTACAAAAAGAAAAAAAAAACATAGAAATTTAGACGAAAAAAAGTAGGAAACAATTGGGCCAATAGGCTTGGCCTTACCACTTGGACGGGAAAAAACAGATAAATCCAATTTTTTAATGAAACTTTGAAACTACAAATCTCATATACAAGAAACTTTTTATGGACTAATGAGTACCACACTAATGAAAAAAAGACAAATATAAAAATTAAATAATTAAGGCTTATACTCTAAAATCAAATGACCCTTTTTAAATAATAGCAAAAGAATTTCACTGTTAGATAGGAGGGAAAATTCATAAGCTAAAATCAGCTATTCTCAACAAGCAATCTGTCTACAGTGATCAGATGTTCAATATCTCTTACAAACTAAATTGAAAGTCCATTGCTTCTCATATCTTGGAATTCGTGTAGCATGGAAGACCAAAATTTCATGGATATCATAGAGCCATGCATCCTATTCTGTTCCAGTTCTTCCATTTTGTTTATGGTGGGTATGCTTAGACATTTAGTCTATAACATGCATGCATAAAAAGATGTTAGATTGTGTACTATATTTTGTATATTCTCCTTTCCCATGTTTCATTTCCATTAGTTCTGAAACATTTCCAACTTGGAAGTTCAAAGGTTAACAATCTGCTTTGACACTTCAAGGACTAATCCTCTTAGAGGAACCCAAAAAAATTATTGAATAACCCATGCAAGTTTCAGCCCCTTTCAGCAATAATTCATGGAAAATAATGAGACAACACCACTTGTATAGTTAGTGAACCTCTAAATTATATATTCAGGGTGATTTAGTCTTTTTTTTTTACCTTAAGATTTCAAAAAAATATCTTAATTATACCAAAAAAGAATTTGGACAATAATTCCATCTATCTAGTCAATCAAATGATTATTTTAGAACTCACCCATGGACCCAACTTCAGCAGAAAGTCATCTTGTGATTATTGTATATAAGTTGGACCAGTATTTTAAAAGGCACACCTGCCCCCCTAGGCACACAGGTGAGGCATATTTTAAGATATGTGCCTCACTTGAACCTAGGTGCAGCCCCTTTCAAAAGGCACATGCTTGGTGCATCTTACGCCCCAACCCAAGTGCATATGCCTTGTTAAATATGCCTTCTTTGTTAGTTTTTAGATTCCTTTATGTTTTATAACTTTGCAATGAGTTATCAACTTCTAGATAACTTTTTATTGTTGTTTATACACTAACAGTGGTCTATTAAATTTTAAAATAAACAAAAATAAAGACCTTTCAAAGACCTAGAGCCTTAGTTCTTGCTAACAGGATCTCAATAGCAAAATTTCTACAAAAAAGCAGCAATAATATAACTAATATCTGATTCCCTAATCCTATAATAGAACTGCAACTAAATTCACAAAATCAACCCTTCTATATATACAGGACAAAAATTTAGGTCAGGGATGCTGCCCCCAAGCCCCTGCATAAAATTGCTTGAGAAAGGGGCCTTTATAATAGAAGCGGTGAGCCAACATCCTAGGATCAGGAATGCAAGATGTTTAGCATCACACTAGTTGCTTGAAGTAATGCAACTAGGAAATAAATAACCAAATTGAAAGTTTCACATGCTTGAATTGTTGAGTACTTGAAACACTTTGGTGCGGTCCATATATATCTGCTTTCACTTTAAATATGTTTTATATGTCATGCTTATTTATTTTAATTTAAAGTCAATAGGCTTTTTCAAAAACATTTAATTTCTTTTAAAATTCAGGTTTGCATTTTTTACGTATTACTGATTTTATATTTTCTTGGAGTTTTTTCAAAAATCAGTACTCTGTTCCAAAAAAGCGTCTCACCTTGTGCTTTTCTTGTGCAGTAGCACCTTGCGCTTTTAAAACATTAAGAGCAACCTATGTAAGTATACTAAGCACCAATACCACAAATACAGGATAAACATTGCAGATCTTTGCCTATTCTGCCTCCTTGAGACTAAATGAGATTTATCACACCTGGCGAGTTATACATAAATGCATCCTGAGGTAAAATGACCATCATTACAAGGGATGAGTAATGGGTTTCACTATAGCTCAAATCTCATGGCCTGAGATAATGTAGACATTGAACCTTATCTTGTCCACTGCAATCTCAGAACATGTTGTTTGTTTGTGTGTTATCAGTTATTGCCTTTGCAATTGAAATTTGTCAAGAACTGTAGAGCACTAGAAATAAGCGTATTTGAGAAGGAGAGCAAAAGATACAAAAGCCAATCCGCAATGCACATAGAGTAGTATTAACCATGAGATTCGTACTAGAAGTCCAGCTGCCCATGCATTGCAGATCAGACATTTAAAATTCCTACCTAATTCATAGGAAAAGAATTACTCATGAATGTTCTGCTTAACTTTAAATTCGAAACACTCGTAATATCGGTAAAAAAAGAAACAAAAATAATCTCAAGAATATCGGTGACTTTGACAAATGACAATTACCTACTCAACAGTCACGAGATCTATCATTCTCATTGTCGGAGTTCACATTTTCACAAAAAAAAAAAGAAAAGAAAAGAAGGCAATAAAATTTGATCCTTGAAAGCATCGCTTAATCACAGGTTTCAAAGTAAAAACTTCCATTGAGAGTCGAAGATCAAAATAGTTCAATTACACCAATAGATCGTACAAAACTCTAAGAAATTGCTTGTAATTGAACAAATAAGGAAATTTTGGTAGATTAAACAGAGCAGAAAGCGTACAACAAAATCTCGAGACCGAACGATGAAGCGTATAGATAGTTCTTCTGAATCCACTGAGCTCCCACTCACTCTCTGTGTATCTCTTCCTAATCTTTCTTTCAGTTTCTTTCTTCCACCTTTAGACGGTCTAAATGTCTAATAGTTTTTCTTGCTCCGCTTTCTCCTTTTGGGCAACACAGTCTCGACAAGTCCAACAACGTATGCTTCGCTGGACTCCTCTTGAAATTTCCCACTCCTTTATACCCCAGTGCTTTACCGGAAGTCCCCTCCTAATACCCGAATATTTCGGTACTGCCACGCTTATTCCGTTTTCGGTTCCATTAAATAATGGAATTCATTAGCTTCAACCCTACTCATTAAATCCGGCGCCACCGTTACCAACCGGTAAAAACGGTAAATAACGATCTGGAATTCTGTCAGTCTCTTTCCAACCTAAGCTAGTTCAATATCGCATTAACTTAACTTGATGAGTTGGGACTTGCGATCTCTGCCAATCAAGCGGCATCTGCTCCTGATAAATTGGCGCCTCACAGGCACATCCACCGTGTGTGTGTAAAGCGCCTGTGAGACGCCAGATGCGAGGAGCAGATCCGGTCTCACCAAATACCTTCGAACATCTCATCACGAAACTGGGTCTCATCACTCATCATAAAACTAGACCCGCCACGTATGAAATATGCGGTGCAAGATTATCTTTAGAACTTGATAGCTGTTTTTAAAACTGTGGGAGCCACGAATATAAGTGAGAAAATGAATGGTTTTCGGCTACAAAAACAGTAAACAGCTATCAAGTTCTCGGATCGGAGTCCGGATCTGCTTTTCACGCTGCTCACACCTATTTCAAAGCCAGTAAGCAACATCCCACCGTATATTGGAAATATATACCATGAATAATAATACAAAAACGAGAGATGTTTCCGATGTAAGGTTAGGATATATCGTGAGGTCGGTGTGAGGAGCGATGTGAGCCGCAGATACCAATTCCTAGGATTCACACTTTAGTTACATGCGACTAAATTATTAAATCTGGTTTAACATTAGCCGTACACGTGGTGACTCCATGAATTATAGACGTTTGATCCACGTGTAAGAGTTGATATGATGTTGTTGCTTAATGGTAGCTTAGACGCATTTAAGTTTTGCTTAATTAAGGTAACTGAAGACGTGACTCACGTGCATATACGTGTCAGTGGACCGTTTTGGATTGGACCACATCCAATCCAAAATCAATTTGGATGAATTGAACGAACCGATAAGGCATATTGAATTAGACCAATTCGGTCCAAAACATTTATTAGATTGGATTGGACCTGGTCCGTCTATAACAAATTTATATTGGATTGGATTGGATTAAGCCGATATCTGGTCCATTAATATAAGATAAGAATATATATGTCAATAGATTGGGTTTGGGTTGAAACTAATCTAAACCAAAATGAATTTGAACAGATTGGATGGTCCAGACATTAAATTTGACCGGTTCAAATTAGTCTAAAACATTCATTGGATTGGATTGGACCTGATCTGTTTATAATAGACTCACATTGGAGTGGATCGGATTGGACCAAATCCAATCCAATTGACACCCTACGTAGTACAAAATGAATAAAAAAGAAATCGTAGATCTTCAAAAGTTCAAACAAACAGATCTTAAGAGTTGGAACATTTCTAATTTTTATTATTTGATTGTGGAAAATAATATTATACCTAAGTACGTGTCTTATGGGTGGACAAACTAGAAATCATGGACTTGCATTAATCCACGTAGCTGGATATGGATTAAATAATGGGCGTTCACTGACCACTCGCCCAAGGCAATGTTTTGAAAACCGGCCAGACCAGTTAATTGAATCGGATTCAATTGGATCAGGACCTTTCAAGTTTCAATACGAATATTTTTTTCATGAAATGTTATTTCTTTTGTTTTTTTAAGGGTTTTTATAAGAGCAATTTTTTGTCTTGAATATCCATAAAAAGTAATATTTTTATAAAATAATCAAAATATAGTAACTTAAAATATATATATATATAAAGAAGGACAGTAATACTGTTCATTTTCTTCTTCTGCCTCTTATTTATCCGAATACACTGTTCATGCGAGAGGCGGAGCAGGGCACAGGCGCGTTCATCTTCACGGTTACTATTCCGGAATCGCGGTGACACCATTCTCTTGAAGTTGAGCATCACATGGGGTGTGAGATTATCTCTCTCTTTTCGTTTCTCCCTGGATTCGATGTTGTTGCAGAGGAGAAGACTGAAGAGGAAAAACAGATCTTACAACACACGTGGTGTAAAGAATGCAAGTTGGTTTTCAGATCCAGGAAGTTTCGAGTTTTCCAATTTCTGAATCAGGAAGTTTCAGCACGCGAGATATTTATGAATCATGAAGCTTCAACACGCGACGCCATGAGAGACGGGGACCTGCTCGAGATGACCTCAAACCCAATGTGGGACTTTTGAGAACTTGAAGCTTCCTGGATCTTTATGAAACTTTTGAACCTTCATAAGAGAGATAAGAGGCCTGAAACTTTTGAAGCTTCGGTGATATTTTTCAAAATAATCACAGACGCAGAAGAAGAGGAAGACAATGAACAGTGTCATTGCCCTTTCTTAATATTTTTCAAAAGTTACTCTACTTTGGTTATTTTATAAAAATATTATATTTTATTGATATTCAAGGCAAAAAATTGTCATTTTCTGCTAAAAACCCTTATTTTTAAATGCTGTAGTAGGAGATATCATCCATCCTAAATTTTTAAGACAGTGGTGGTTTCTCACTAATTATTTTGACCATGGTTTTTAAAAACAACCCGGTGATAGAACCGGTCAGGGGTCCGGTTACTGGTTTGAACGGTTGGCCTGTTCTGACAAAAAAAAATAAAAAATTGAAAAACGATCAAAATCATTCAAACGGTTAACCGGCCAGTTCAACGGTTTACTAACCAAAATCAACGATTTTAGGAAAAAAAAAGCAATTTTAGAGGAAAATAGAACCGATCAAATGATCAATTCCCGGTTTTCTAGTCCAACTATCCGATCCGATCCGATTTTAAAAACAGTGATTTTGACATCTTCAAATGGGTATTTAATGTTATTTTTTTATTCGGTGCTATTAATAATAAACCTCCCTCTTCATCCCTTTAATTCGATTCCACATTAATGCTGGAATAAACCAGTTGGTAATGTATATCGATTTAATTGATGCTTTTTCCTTTTTTTCTTTAATTTTATAGATGTTAAAGGGTATTCAATATTTAAAAATAAAATCTCTGTACGAATGTATTCATATATGTCTAGATACAACGATGTAAATATCATATCAATACTTTAATCCTTATAAATTGTTTTTAAAGTTTATATAATTCCTTATAGAAATGACTTTTGTCAAAATGGTGGCTGAATGGTGAATTGCTTGAACAGTTTAACGGTTTTGTTTTATTATTTTGCCATTTTTCCTGTATTCTATGATTAGCGATCTATTTATGGTTTTGAGCTAATATGACAGTCAAATCAGGCCAATTATGAACCGGGAGGCTTTGTGTGGGTCAACACGCAAGCCAGTTTTAAAAACATTAATATAAGGTTGACCATAGGACATCGTCCATGGGTGCAGCCGTGCAGGGGGTAATGTGAATGGGACGACAATAAGTAAATAATTCCTTCAACAATTGCACTCATTTGTCTGATTTCGAGTCTGAATAGCAATTCAAATTTAATATGTTTTGTTTATAATTAGATTTAATATATAGATCTACCCAAGTAAGATATTCATACAATAATGTCTGTTTGTATCTACATAAAATTAATATTAGTAAATTTGGTTTCAATATAGTATGTTTACTTTAGAACTAAAGAGTCATAGGGCCTAAGCAGTCAAAGTCTCACAATAATTATTTTAAAGGGCCATATTTTCAACTGGTTAATAAATAGGAACATACATCAAGACCACATACATCAATTCCCTGTCATTTTCTATTAAATTTTAAAAAGCTCATACCATATAAAGTTTTAACCTGGGTGTCCCTTCTCTCAAAGATTAAAATATACCGTATATACAATGTACTTAAATATGCTTGAATATATTAATACATATACGATTTTAAAACTTTATAATAATAGATGAAATCTTCTATTACTTATAAAATAAAATAAATTGATATTTGCCCTATCAATATATACCAATTCCTATTTAAAGATGTATCAATATTTTAATCCTTAACTATATTTAGGCCTTGTAACGTCTATTGTAATCACATTTATCTCGGAGTGACCTAAAACAACCGATAGATTCAGAGTGAATCCAATCAGGGATTCACATCAATCAACAGCCAGGTAGGTGCTAGGTCACCAAGAGTTGAGGACAAGTGATCGGTCCACAAATTTCTTGCCACCAAACAATTTCTAGAGAATCTTTTGTCTTAGCATCTATTTTACTGAATATTTGGACGTATTCTCTTCTTGGAATGTATCGGATAAGCCTGAGTTCAACCCAAAACATGCAATGGAAAAAGAAACCCAAGAAAGTTTTCCCTTTCTTTTAAAATTTTAATCCATCTTCTATCGATAACATTTGGAATTCCTTTGGAGGACAGAAATAAACCGGATAAGATGGGGTACGGGGCACTACATTTACTTCAACGAAATGAGGGCAATTTGGGTATTGCAAATCCGTTTCGACGACGGAATTTTGTCGCTTTAGGCTTTATTACAACTTTTGGGTCATTTGAATTCCGGGGAATGATGTTGAATCTTTTGTTTGGAGATTTCTTGTACGAAGTAATTACTGAATATGCCTCGGTGTATCAGATTCTATTTGCTTCTTGAAAATGAGTTAAGAATCAATCGGTTTTGCATAAAAACGAACGGTGTACATTAATGGCGAAATGATTTTCTTTGTTTAGTCAGGGGTAAAATGGATAATTTGGGGAAATTAGGGGCCTCTTTTAGATGCTTCCCTAAAACAATACAGTCCTCRTTGTGTTGGGCTTTTTTTGCAGTGCGGGTCCCACGGCAGCTTCCTATGGGTGTGGATCAGTTGCTTTAGGAAAAGGCCCGGGTCCACCGTCACAGTCTTGCCAAGCGACTAACGCTTGGGGACCGAGCCCCGGAGATACAGAAGAGTTAGACCTAGATGTGTAAAGTGGGTCATGACGTTCTTTCCGGTAAAAATTTTGGGGGTCAGCGGGCCTGGGTTGGGCTGGGCTGCAGGCCGTGCCGTGGATTTGGACTGTGCCAGGCTGGGCCACAGGGCGGACCTTGGGCCTAAGCCGAACCGAGCTGCATTGTTTTTCTTTTTCTTTTTTTTTGAAATTTTTGATTTTTTTTCTAAGTAAAATTGTAAAACTAAAATATTTAACTTTCCTATGAACTTTGAGAATTATAAACTATTTAAAAAATTAAGCAACGAGAAATCTAAGTTATTTAATATATAAATGAAAAAAAACTTAACCAAATTGAAATAAGAATGATGGGATAACAAACTGGAAGAAAAAATAGGAATTTTATTTCATTTAAATTTGAATGGTACAAATTAGTGAATTACAAATACAATGATTGGATCATTGCATACTTGGATGAATGAAATGTAAAAATGGAATAAGTTAATAAGATATAAAAAGTACAATATGGTTACAAATTGAAATTACAAAATTACATTGTTAAAAAATTAAAAAATATATCAAATAAATTAAATAAAATTTAAAAATTTGACAATAATTTGAAAAAATGAAAAATTGTACAAGTAGTCAAATTCAGGAATCATCATTCATGACTTTCATCATCTGCTTCGGGTGAAATGTCTAGTGTTGTATCATGCCCTCCCTTGTCTTGTAATCTATCTTCAGCATCTAGCCAATCCTTAAAGCAGATGCACATCTCTATGCTCTCATCGTTCATGCAGCTTCTTTTGTCATCCAGCACCCTGGGACCTGTACTAAAACAAGACTCCGATGGAACTGTAGACACCGAAGGGGTTTATAGATCACGTGTCATGGCGGCGAGAACCGGATAATTTTTTAAGTGTTCACTCCACCGGGCTAAAATATCAAAATTATTTGATACTTCACCTCAATTAGAAAAATTTGCTTGCAAATAAAAAATAAGTTTAGTAAATGAACTTGTTGTAGAACTAGCAAATTTCTACCTTCTACTTATTAAATAAAAAAGCTTTTCTCTTCTATTACTGGACTCAAAGTCAGAAGGAGAGGAAGAAGAAGATGATCAAGTTGTAGGAATATTTCTTACAACTTCATATTCATACAAACTATACATTTCAAATAATAAATTATTAATTTATTCTTTTTTATTTCCTATATCAATATTCATATTTTCATAATATGTTCCAAGTAAAATATCTAAACCATCTTTCCTAATCCTCGGGTCTAATATTGTAGCTAAACAATAAAGGGGAGAAATGTTCTCCCAATATTTTTTAAATTTATTTTCCATAATTTCAACAATACATTGAAATTATGGATTATTTTTATATTTGACAAAACAACCACTAATTATCATTAATTGATATGGTAAATTACAACTAGTTAGATAATAAATTCCAGATAATTCATTTATTGCATCATAAAAATATTTTAAAAAATCTCTTATACAGATTGCCATTTCCCAGTCTTCCTCAAATATCATATCATTAGGCATTTTTAAATTATAAAAATAAAAAAGAATTTGTTTATGAGATATACAACTTTCTAACATAGCATAGGTATTACATCTAATATAAAATGTTTATATTTTAAACCATAATTTTGGCATAAATATTTAAATTCTTGTTTTCTTGCCCTTGAGCTTTTTATATAATACAATTTCTAATTTTTGAAATATAATTTGAAATAATATTCAAAGCATCTTGAATACATAAATTTAAGATGTGACATGCACATCTAATATGAAATAATTTAACATTTAAGCATGATTTTAATTGAGATTTTAAAATATTTATTGCAAAATCATTATTGCTAGCATTATCAAAACTAATATCCATAAGCATGCAAAGTATTTAAAATACTTGCAGTGATAGTTGGGCCACTATGTGGCCATTCAAGCCTAGTAAGACTTAAAATTCTTTTATTCAAAAGCCAATTTTCATAAATGAAATGGCCGGTAACACAAATATAACTAATATTAAATTTGGATGTTCAAATATTCGAAGTAATTGCAACTTTATAATTAAGATTTGCTAACAAAGAAATTAAATTTTGTTCATATGCACATAAAAATTTTAAAGCAGCAGTTCTTATAGTATTCCTATAAACTTTTTTATATTGTGGGTTTACAGAACTACGCAACCATGTTTCTAGCTTTGGATCTTCAGTTAACATAAATGGTTGTTCTGCATGTACAATATACTTAGCAAGTTCTTGTCTCATTTTTTCTTGTAAATATCTAAAAGTACCAAAACTAGTCACATTCCCAATCTGTGTTTGAGTTGTTTTTCTCCCTTCATCTTCCTCTTCCTTACGTGTGAACAGATGTCTGTTCAAATGACTCGTACCACCCTTGCTACAATAACTAAAGTCTTTCCTACATTTTTGGCAAACGACCCTTTTCCTCTTCCCCTCAACATCCTCTACTTTGAAATTTTTCCAAACCAGGCTACTTAGCTTAGAAGCCCTCCTTTTTCCCATAGTATTACTACTATTGGGGGTGAGAGTTCCACTTCCATCGACATCAAACACATTGGCATCAGTGCTAACACTAATACTATCGTGATGCGATTGAATGTCAACCATGGTGAACATGTTAGGGAATCAGTTTTGAAAAGGGCCGACCATTTTTTTTAAATTCTAAAAAGATAAAAATTAATCTAATTCGACTTACCTGAATCGCCAGTTCAAAATCCCAACTTGATTTCAACGGTTGAAGCCTTTCAATGTCCAAGCCTCTTGAATTGAGATACTTAAGCTACTTGAGCAAGCACTATTCTTGTTGAAAGTGAAAACTTCGATAAAGTTGGGACTTGAGAATTGGAGAATGCAGAATCAAACAATTAGCTAATTAGAATTTCTCAGATTGCAGATAATTGAGAATGTATGAGTATGAGAGAGAGAGAGAGGGAGAGAGAATTAAGAGAATTGTTAAATTGGTGTGATGAGAATGGTGGAGGATAGGGCTATTTATAGGAATTGAACATAATTCAATTACCCAAAAAACTATCTATTATTTAGTTGTTGGGAGGGGTATTTTGGTCATTGTAAAGTTACTTACAACTTTACCCAAAATGCCCCCCTAAACTAGTTGTTATATAGCTGTTGGGGGGCATTTATGTCATTTTTCAACCCTCCATAAGCAAAATACAGAAATACCCGCCTAATATGGTTGTTTATAGCTATTGGGGGGTATTTCTATAAACCCCCCCAAAAGTTGAAACTAGTCGTTGGGCCCCTTTGGGAGGGGGGCCCAACTGCTATATTCTTGAGCGGGCCGAGTGTGGCCCATTACGGGCCTGCGCAGGCTGTGTTGTGCCGGCCCATGGGCCTCGAACCCTTGGCCCAGCACAACATGGACCTCCATGCCAGGCCTGGCACAACCCGTTAGCCTTCGTGTTGTGTCGGGCCAAGCCGGTCCAAAATTGTGCCAAGCCCCAAGCGGCCCGGTCCGATTTACACTCATGTTGCACGTGCATTTGCTGACAGTAGGCACGTGACCTAGGTTTCCCACGTATCTGCAAGTTCATCTGTAATTTCAACCATTCAGTTCCGTTTAGTGGTTCACTAAAGGCGATCATACGGATGCACCGATGCTTTGAACTTGAAGATAGTGGATTAGTTAAACTCAATGGTGGTTTAGCGAGCTACGAAATGTCTCAAACCAGTCATAAAATACACATTTCTCACAATCATTCAATTCTTTTTCTTTTTAATTTCTTTTTTAAGGGCTACACAGTGGGAGTTCACATTAGCGTCCCATAGTACATCCCAACCTTGTATTATAAACATCTTCCGATGATAAATATAGGAGATATTCCCAGGGCATGTTGAGATGTGTATGTGGGGCACACACTATAGGGCACTGATGTGATTTCACACAATGCGGGTAGCCTAAGTTCGGCTTCCATCATGCAACATCCGTTCGAACAGCCTTTATAGCCTTGCATTGGAAATATCTCTGTTCTATTGTGATTTATTTCATGGGGAGATATTCTTAATACAAGGTTGCAAAAGACTGTTGAGATGGTGTGAGCATGGGCTTGCCCTGACTGAAGCCAATCTTAGGGAGTTTGCATCAGTGCCCTACTGCCTAGCGCCTCACTGGTGCCCCACACAATGAAAGAAGTATGGCTGTTCATAAGAAGACCCAAACCGACCCAACCTGAGTCGTCCGGGTTTTCTTTAGCATCGGTCGGTTTCAGGTTGTAAAAAAATCATAAACCGATGGTTCGGGTCGGTTTCGATTTTCATATGTGAAAACTGAAACCAAACCGACTTAGTAGTTAGTAGTGACAATCTACTTAGTTCCTACTTAACTAAGTTGTCTCTATCCTAGTTACAACCTAACTTAATTTCTAGTCTTCTAGTTAGGAATGACATTAATGGCAAGTATTGTAAGACAA
>NW_010729163.1:1579384-1604240 GCF_000365185.1 Nelumbo nucifera
TTACTTAAATTAGAAGGTTTCTTGAAATATACAAATTTCAGTATTCTTTCTCTAATACAGTTTGACTTTCTATTTTCCTGATAACTTCTATTCTAACTTGGTCCGCCCCCTACCAATTTCAATCTTCTTTCTCTAATAGAATTAGGTGCCATTTTTTACATCAAATTTCAGTCTTCTTTCTCCAATCTACCAATTTATTACCATGGTTGAACTTAGAGCCGAAACCGACCCAACTCGACTTAAACTGACTAGGTCGGTTTTGCTTAACATAGGGTCAATTTCGATTTCAATTTCAGGTAACCCGACCAGGTCGGATCGATTGGAAAATCTCAATAAATCGACCCAACCCGACCCTCTCTTTTTGACTTGGATTTGGAGGAAAACCCCTATTTACCGTCCTTCCATCTCCGATCAAAATCTACTATTTTTTCCGATGAAGACCTTGAGATTGAACTTCACAATCGCAACCAAAACACTAGATTTGAACAATTCATAGCTTTGCCACAACTGGATACATGGGATTGGGCTCTTTAGTTTCTCCTCACTTTTCTCGATTACGGCTTCCATCATTGGAACAACGGCAAGTGGTGCTTCAATACAGGGGTTGAATTCATTCCACCTTGCCGGTGGTGATAAAAAACCTTCCCTCATATGTTTTGCGGTGAAGGCTCAAGTTTGGAGGCAGTACAAATACAAATATGTAGAATGCAAAATATTTATATTTGTACTCCTTCCAGATTGAGCTGAAAGAAAGAAAAATAATAAGAATACATGAGTGATGATTACCTTCAGACGGTGGAATGAATGCTGGCGTCTGAAAAAATCAGTAGATTTCGATCGGAGACAGAAGGATGGTAAACAGAGGTTCTCCTCCGAGTTTGAGTCAAAAAAGAGGGACAAGTAGGAATGGGATCCCCGTTAGCTAGCATGTATTAGCTCTGCATGTATAAAGATTGAGCTCGTGCGGGAGGACAGGTGTCCCTGTTACCTTGTGTGGGGCACCTGTGGGGTGCCCGACTGTGGGGTGTTGATGCAAACTCCATCTCGCGTAGCCCATCCTCCAACCTTTGTGTTCAATTAAGCCCCGATAAGGGTTTATTTGGTTTACAGTCTGAATTGGAATCAAAATCAGAATGCTCTATATCATTACATAAAAAATGGAAATGGGATTCCAATTTCACTCAACAAAATAATTGGACCATTCTTATTTAGATTCAAGATCCCTATTCACCAAATGGACCCTAATTTTTTTTATTAAACTAGACTATGAAGTTTTAACAATGGACAATGGATCGGTTTTATTTGGGTTCAAATTTAATTCGTTTATATTCAGATTAGAAATGAACCTTTTTGTGTTTTATATACAAGGGATTAAAATCAAATTTAATAAGAGAAGTTTTTCCCCCTAAGGGGGCGTTGTTTTTCTGGATTTTGAGAGGATGGAAAGTTGGTCAATGAGATTTTGATTCCCACTGACTAAGAATCCCATGTTCTTTTTTCAGATTTATGTAGGGATCAGTGAAAGTTTATTTTCCTAGGTAAATGATACCCATCTCTTAGGTGGGTAAATAACTTTCCCACCTAGGGGAAAAATTACCAACACTTGAATGGGACAAAAATGCCCCATTTAATAATAGATTTTTATGGCTAAAATGGTCATTCCCTTATTTACATGGGAAATAAAATAATATAGGTAAATGCACTTACCCGGGTAAGTAACTTACCGAAAAGCGAACGGGGCCTAAGAGATATAATTTGCACAGTGTCTTTCGTATAGGCAATATGTATTTGTTTTGGGAAAATTCCTAAGCATTACCTGAACTTTGGGGGTTGTGTCATGTCAGTCCCCAAACTTCAAAACGTGTCTCTACAGTATCCTAAACTTTCAAATTGTATCTAATAAGTTTCTATTGTTAGTTGACCGTTAGTCAATACCATCACGTGACATGAGGTGCGCATTAAATAATTTCAAAATGGCAAAATTACTCCTTGTGATATTTTTCTAACCATTTTACCCATTTCGTTTAAGTGTTAGAAGAAGGAAAGGGGAAGAAGGGTTATCAAACTAGACATTGATTAACTGTTAAAGCTCTCATTTCCCCATTCAACAATCAATTGTAACCAGACAATCAACTGTAACCGAATTGGTAATTTTGCCATCTTGAAATTATTTAATGTGCACCTGATGTCACGTGATGGTGTTGACTAACGGTCAACTAATGGTAGTGACCTATTAGACACAATTTTAAAGTTCATGATACTATAGAGACACATTTTGAAGTTTGGAGACTGACTTGACACAACCCCCAAAGTTAAAGGTACTGTTCAGGAATTTTCCCATTTGTTTTTTGACTTGATGGATTAGGCCAACGATTGGATATGCTCCTCACATAAGCTCCTTAGACCAATCTCATAACAAATTCAGCCGTGAATTAGGAATATCTCTCACACATGTATTTTGTCATTCATAGAATCAAGGGAAATGTTCTCAATACAAGATTGCAATGTGCTTTGAGTATGGTGTTAGGAGGACTCTTTGAGGAGCAAATCCAAATTCATTAGGTCAAACTTCAAAGGCTAGGGTTCAAATGGACCTCATCAGAGGACTTGTCTAATGATCAAAATGGCACTAAGATATTAACAAGGTACAATAAATTGTGTTAGCCCACTACTTAACATTACCAGAATTTGGATTTACACTTTCCTCATACCTTCTTCACAGAACATCGGAACCATGTATTAGGAGATCAGATTCAGTCCTCACATAAACGGTGCTCACACCATACTCGCAATCACTTATAGTTGTGAATTGGAAATATCTCCCTATGAATAGGGATGCAAATGGATCGAATCAGATTTGACCCGATCGAATCTCACAAATATTGATTCGGATTTGAATCCAATAAAGATGTCGGATACCGAATATGATCCGATCCAATCTAATTAAAATTTTAATAAATTATTAAAAGAAAAAATAAATATAATAGTTTAAATAAAGAAAAACAAAAAAAAAAACATTTTTCAACTATTTTCATCATGTATATACATGTTTTTATACAAAAAATGAAGAATATAAAAAATAATAAAATAACATATTTATAAATAAATAACATATATATATATATATATGGAGAAACCTATATCATTTTTAATTGAATCCGATTATCTTATCTAATCCAAATTTCCGAAATAAAGACAAAATAGGATCGAGGTCCGATCATCTATGAAAAAATAATTACAAGTGGTTGTAAATACAGTGTGAAAACCTTTTTATATGGCCTGGATCCGAATTTTTGCATTAGAAATATTTTTTCATGACTAACCAACAGATCGAATTCAGTCCTTTGCATTGAAAAGATGTTATCATGAATAACTAAAAAAGCAACTGATGTAATGAATTGAATTTATTGCAAACATTAAGTACTCACATTTCCTGAATTATGAATTTATCATGCACGACGGTGGCGCATGAAATGCAAGCTCCTTATACACGCTACCCAAACCTAATACAAAATTACTGTAGCTCCGTATGGGGTTGATACTTGATACACGAACTTTTCGAAGTTCAGTAGCATCGTGGAAACCGGAAATTTCTCCATCAGAAGACTGCAGCTTCGTACTGTATAATCATCTCACCTTGTCGCTTGTGGGACAATGATGTAGGTGGATATGGGTCAATATGACCGAATTAAAATCATAGCGCGGCGTATTAATGGGAGACCGCCGACCGGATTTGATCCTCACTCACACTAAACCTCGCATCACGTTCAGCCGTGCAGTGAGAATATTATCCGTACATGTATCAGTTCTCACAAGATCGTGATCACATTATATTCAAGGCCACTTACAATCAATATTATCCGTACATGTATTAGGGGTTTTTACTCTTAAATCCACCCCCAACAAATCTCAGCTCCACGTGTCATCTCAGAATTGATGTCAATGCATATGAACGAATATTAACATTATAGGTGGAGGTGTTTGTTTAATGGTAGGGTGCAATTAAAGGATTCTGTTTTGGTTTCCGCTCTTCAGTATTCTAATATTGACTTGGATTTGGATCGTTAGGATTACATAATTAAGTGCTCTTAACTCTTATCTTTAAAAAAAAATCTTTTAATTTTAAGGCTGCATTTGTTTAATGTGTAAATTCAAATCTTACATAAAAAATATAAATCGGTTTAGTGATGGATAGAAATTAAGACCAGTTGATTTTGAAAATTTACATTGATCTTGGTTTTCTATGGTATAAATTTTCAATCTAGGTCTCAACCGAAAAAGGTGAAGCAATGTTGTATGCACTAATAGGCATGAGTGAGCAACGGCCATAGATACCGGTGAGCTATGTTCTGACATCTCCGCCACTCCCACGACATCCTCTTCCCTTTTCTTACCTTCAACTTCAAGACCCGACGGTGACTGCCACCAATCTTCCATCCAAAGAAGTTATTTCCTTGAAGCTCAAGGATTTCAAGAAACGCAAGTCTTCCTATCACGGTCGGAATCTCGCCATGGAATGCATTATAAGGAATGGACAACACCCGAAGTTGCATCAGGTTCCCGATTGACGGAGCCAGGGTTCCACGAGCCTATTGTCTCTTGTGGTTGAATTGTAGAACTCCCTTGAAGGGGTAGTCAAAGTCCTCGTAAGATCCAGAGCAATGACTACTAGAAAATGGACTGCATTGAACTCCATACCAATCGCAGTGGTTTGTCACAGGATTCCAGTCAGAAAGGAGGTTCAATGGATCGAAAGAAATAGAGCTCTTGAAGTTGAGAAGCGACATTGCATCAATAGGCAAGGAGTTGACAGATTCCGAAAAGCAAACTTCCAATGAGACAAGGAGAAAAATGAAAAGTGTCATTTTCGCCGAAAAAAGTTCATTGCAAAGGCGTGACATTCGGGTCCGGAGCTGCACGACGCACTGACCGGAGAATGCTGGTTTAAGACAAAATGTTAAGAAGCGGCCTGTCGAGGCCGGATTTAGCTGTAAAAAATGAAATATATGTTCTCGATGACTAAAGACTAATGAGTGATATTGAAGAGAGACGAGGCAGAACGAAAACAGAAGGGTTAAGGGGATGCTACCGTTGAACTAGTTCACTCTCTTCTTCCATCGAACAAAGACATGTAGCCGTTGGATAGGAAACGCAAGGTAACCGTTGGATAGAGGAAGAGGAAGGTAAAGTTTTACATCGACTTTATCTATGTAAAGTTTCCACTGATTTTCGATGAAAACACTAACAAGATTGGACTTTGACACCTCTACCAAATGCATACAAAATCGAATCGGAGTGTAAAGTTTTACCCTGGTTTGATTTTACATCTCTACAGGACGCAACATAAGAGAAAAATGATTGTATATTTCCTCTTATCTCTTAAAATGCATTCATACAATTTTTGTTTTCTAGTGAAACCCATAAAAAAGATAAACAAAAATTCTCATATATGGGTCAAAATGGATATTTAGTAATTTTCAAAATTTAGAATTCAAAACAACATTTAGAGTTCATAAAACAAAAAACTCACGAATACCAATATCCCTCTTAATGTACTTATTACACTTTCAGATATCAAACTTGAGAACAAACGAACAAGCCCCAAGTGTAATGAGGGTGTGGATAGATGGGATTTATTATCTGTGGAATTTGTGTTTTTGATAAAAATAAAAATTTTGTTTTGGCTACAAGTAGTATTTTGGGTTCTTATGACCCTGCGGAGTCTGAATGTGGAACAATATGGAAAGCCCTTGGTATGAATAAGGATAATCAAAGGAAATCCATCCCTATTTTGTCTAATGCCAAGAATGTTGTTGCAGCATTGACTTATTCTAAAAAGTTACTAGTCAGGATTGTATTTGGAGGGGCAGCCCAGCTTTATGTATAGAACAGTTTGTGTCGTCTTTTTATTTATCAAAGAAAGAAACCCACCGAGTTTGGTAGATTTCGTTTTCCACGCATTGCCCAAAAGACTTGCACCACTAGATTCTAATGCAATCGCCTATGCCAAAAGTAAAATTTCCGGTGAACAAGTTTACAGAAGGGTTATGCCCGAAGATCATGAAAATGTTCTCTGATAATAGGATCAGGAAATCTTAAATTGCCAGTTTGGATTCAACATCAATAATTATGGTAACAACAAAAAAATAACAGATTTGTCTTTAATCAACCTGCAGGAGAGTTTATGCCATGTAGCTCTGGTACATACTCAGCGACTCAGTCACGCTCACTTATGGCTGTCAAATGCTCATCAATCTCCTCCGTGGACAACACTCTGAAAACTGGATTTTCCTTTCTAACGACTCCCACCTATAAACATCCAAATGTCCAAGGTGATTGCATGTAATTTTCTCCATAAAACGCACACATGCAAATAAATTCAAGACAATATTCCATTTCTATAATCATTCACCTACTAGTAGTGATGCTAGGGAATAATCCAGTGTATTATCTGCCCATGTAGGTCATATTACATATGTACATCATGACTTCCCCATTAACGAGAATGGGTGGAACTGATCCAAACGGAACAAGAGATGCAACTGGATCTTTAGAACCAATAGGGCTTGTTGCTAGTTGCTACAATTAACAATTTCTTCCTTCATCCAAATTCCAAATAACAGCATTGATCAGACAATTGTCAATCTAGTTAGTTTTAAGACCAGGCATAAATTTTCTTTTGGATCATTTCCCCAACCCTTTCTTTTCTTGGGGTGTGGGGATTCCCACCCATGTGAACTGAAAAATGAGAAGGTCAAGAATTAGAAAATCAGGCACAGGTCAAGATAAAAACCAAAAAAGAACAAATTGAGGGAACACATCAACAGGTTCCTTTTGCATCTGGACGACCATCATGTCAGCATTAAGGAAAGAAACCCAGAACCTAATGCAGGGAAAGGGTGTTGGATTGACGGGTTGACACAGAAATTTAGATGTGGTCCCCAATATGTACGATTTTTTTTCAAAAACAAAAAATAATCTGCCGCATCAGCAAAAGCATATTATGATACATAACTGTATAACAAAACAGAAGGAGCATTGAGTGGATGCAGTTTTTGAAAATTAAAAAAAAAAAAAACAGATTATTCATGACAAGTTTTTTTGAGAAAGCCTAAATTGATAGCCCCAGAATTTCAACAAACTCTTGTCTAGTAGAAAACAAGAAACACAACATAAGGACTTGCATCATTATCCAGCAAGAGATAAAGAAGTAAACAAGTGGTGAAAAACTTTGCAACAGAAAATAAGTGAATAATCTACTCAGTGTTTTAAGACAACTACCTAGACAGAGCATTAATACCCCTTTTCACAGGAATCATAAATCATGGGGAGTCCATAACACCAAATGTAATATTACCAATACAAAGAACTGGATCATGAAAATTTTGCTTACACTACCAATGAGTTGAATGAACAAAAGAAGTTGATACCTCAATTTCAGTGGCCTTGAAATCCTCTTGTAAAACTGATTGCAGAGCAGAAATTGCAGTCTGAAATATAGAAAAAGTGGCAATATTAGATGCTTGAATACAACTAGATAGTCATGTATAACTTGATAAATGAACTACAATTTATATGTAAAATAATATTAGTAAAATATCAATTAAAAGTTAAAGCTAATAAAATGTGTAATTCAATAAAGAACCATTTACGGGAAAAACGACTAAGAACCAACACATATTCTCTAAAAAAGAAAACCCAGTACCATGGAAATTTTGTTGAGTTCACTCAAGAATGAAATATCAAGTTTAATTGGCCAAAAGCTCAATTACTCAAGGATCTAATGGCATGTCCAGTATACTCGAAAATTCAAACTACTTGTTTTTTCATCACTAAAACGCCTGTTGAATTGTATTAGTCAGAAAAAGACCCTGATAAAAGAAATAGCAGGGGGAAATAGAAAACATCTGGAAAGGTGCCAACCAGCTGGTTGGTAAGATCGCCTGCTGGTCGTAGCGGAGACTTGGGATCGAATCCTGCCTGCACCTGGGTTGGGGGATGGGCTACCCCCCCATTGTGTAGCCCTTCAGAAGATATCAAAAAAAAAAATGAAAGACTTTCTTTAAAATAGAAAACATCAACTTCTGACATGCCAGAAAAAAAGATACAAGACTACTACAAAATCATATGAGCTATTGGACCAGGTAAAACCTGACTAGCAACCAGCCCCTTCTCTTGCTAGTGCATCAGCAAGAAGATCTTGGTATCATGCAAATGAAGTATTATATGAAAGAACTAATGATCTTTCCCACAAGACCTACTGCTTTCATCTTGCAGTTTGATGGTAGTTTGAGAAACACTGGTGAAGGCTGGAATTGGGAGGGGTTATCTTGAGAGCTGATAGAATTCTGATTAGGGCTATTAGTGGTTCTGTCACTGCAAGGGATGTATCTGAAGCTGAAGTTCAAGCCCTTCTTGAAGGTCTCAGATTTGCCAAAGATCTTATCTCTGGTCCCTTGCTTGTAGAGGGGGATTCTAGGATTGTGTTTGGCTGGGCAATGAATATTGGGACAAGTCCATGGAGGCTGGCTCATTTCCTGCATTAAATACTGTTTCCCTTGGCTGCTACTATAGATGGATTCCGGGAAATCTGAATCAAATAGTTGATTTCTTAGCTAAATTGGGTCTGGAGAGAAATTGTTTGAATAGTTCTAACAGCTTAAATATGTCTTGAATGGGCTTTTGGCCTTTTGTATCAAAACCCTCCTTTTCTTGTATATCCTCTTTATATTTCTCTCCTTCATACCTCTTGCTATGAATAGTCCATATGTCTAATAGCAGGAGCTGAAATCGCAGTGCTGAAAAAGATCATGGCATGAAACATCTACCTTCCTTCAAAGTGCATGACTCAGGAGTCAGGTCCTGTAAGTCCATACCTCTTTTATATGAAGGGGTATGGACTATGGACTATTCATAGCAGAGGTATGAAGGAGAGAAATATAAAGAGGTATTCAAAAGCCCAATCAAAGACAAACCAATAGCAAGAGGTATGGAATTACAGTACCTGAGTCATGCACTTTGAAGGAAGCTAGATGTGTCATCCCATCAGCTTTTTCAGCACTGCAATTTCAGCTCATAGATATTGGACTGGAGATTTTTGGAAGTCGTATGGTGTTGTTCAGGATTGGTTAAGCAGACCTTAGAGGGGTGACAGCTGAGGAAACTCTAGCTTTTATGTTGAAGTAATGCTCCTAATATAGCACCTTGTTGTATGATGGCTCTATGTAATAACAGCATTCTTCTAATAAGGAAATGAATTACTTATTCAAATAAAAAAGTTCTGAAGAAACTAAAAGCATGGTTCAATGTATCACGCCTGTGTATCGGTACTTTGATACACGTGGAAACATGGTTTTTTTTTCAAAAATTGGTTTTTGAGGAGTTAAATACATTTATTTTTCATTAAAAAAAGTGGGGTCCCGAAACACCTGTAAACAGGTGTATTGGGACCCAAAAGATACGATATGATAGCCCGATACAGGGTGTACCGTATCGAAATTTTGAACCTTGACTAAAAGGCAACTCCCGATATAATTCTGAAAGAATCAGGACAAAGCCTTTCTTTCTCCCTTTAGAAGAAACAAACAACTTAACAAAGCCATGCCCCAACCAGCCTTTTAAAAACTTAACTGGACATTGACCCATAAAGATGGTCAGGTGGCAGATTTGGTGGTTCAACCAGGCAGTTGCCCTGGCAAAATGTTCAAAACCATCAAAACCCAGGACATGGTAGATATCCAAACACCAATTCACTAGTACAATTGTTTGGGTAAATGCCAGGACGAAAAATCTAGTCCCACCTATATGGGGTTGGCTTCATGAATCCTGTTCCACCCATTCCACTCTGTTCGGGACCATGCCCATTGTTAAATTATGTGTCCTCGAATCATTTCTCACTACTTCAATCCATGTATTTTGGCCTGCCCTAGCTCTTCTAGATTGTTCAACTTGTAAGATGCCACCTTGGAGATGCCTAAATGACCAGTATACATGTAAAAATTCATTAAGAAAGACAGCTTACCTGTACGGTCTCCTCGTAGGAGAATGCAGGATCATTCTTCATTTTCTTCTCTAAGAAATTAATTGCCTCTTGTTCTTTTAAGCCAGCACTTGTAGCCTGATAAAGAAGTAGGTAGATCAGACATTTGTGCTTATGTACATGTTAAATCAAAATAAGGTTCCAAATGCGTCAACTTAGTAGCCAACTTAAAACAATTACAAATGTGAAATTCCTCTTGATTTCATTCAAAGAAATGTATATAGAGTCCTTCTAAACAGAAACAGCAAATCATCATAGGTACATTAATGTAGAAAATTGAAAGCACTCAAAGCATTCCAGAATGTTTAGAATAATGGAGATAACTACAACAGCTTTTTCTTCTCTGAAACAGATCAAGTATTGTATTGTATTGTATTAAATATGAGAGAAATCAAGAAACATCAGCCCATGTAGAATGAGAGCCTGTACATTGGGAATATACAAAAGATTCAACGAAAGAAAGGTCCAGCTTGCAAAAAAAAAAGAGAGAGAAGCTGGACACTCATGAATGCCCTTTGTACACTTAACCAGGAACACACAAAGCCTAAAACCTTGTTTCTAACTGAAGTTACATCAGAATAATTGTTATCAAAGATTTGGTTGTTTCTTTCCTTCCAGAGAGTCCACAGGATGGCAGATTAAGACAGCATGATGAAGAGTAAGTATCCCGAATTACAATTTACCCGCAGAGCCCCACAAACCAAATTATTCCTTGTAACCCTTTCACTCCTTATATAAATTTCAGGCCTTCCTGTACGGGCATTGGTTCCCTTTTTTCCCAAGTAACAAAGGATCTAGAGTCCCCAACCTGTAAGGGGAAGAAACAAGTGAAACTATGAGGTCCATCTATGAGATCCGTTTCTCATGGATCATGGGGCTGGTTAGGAATAATTAACTATGACACCCATGTTTGATTAGGGTGAAATCATGGAAAGTATAAAACACTGCCTCAACGTTATGTGCTTATATAACTATATGCTCATCAAAAGGGCTTAAATAATTAAATGCCCATGGATTTAACCACTTCACTAATATGCACACAGATTTACATGATTATACGCTCATTTGGAAAGGTATATACAATTATAACCAATATTCAGAGAACCAGACCGGACATAGAACTGGAGAAGGGAGAGGTTCATGGGTCAAAGGTTCAACCAGGGTCGAACCGTGATGACATGTATATATATATATATACATACTACGGATTATATAAATACTATATAATATATTTTATAACTTTTAGGGTAAATTACAATTTACAAAGACCCCCCCATACTTTGTTTTGCGACAAAGACCTCCCTGTACTATGACCATGAGACAAAGACCCCCTTGACCGTCAAGTCAGATGACGGAATGCGTTAAATTACCAAAATACCCCATTAAACTTTTTCTATTTTCTTTTTTTTGCCCTTTTTCTCTTAAAACCTATTTAACCTATTGTTTTCCCTTTCTTCTCTTCTTTTCCCCTCCCTCACCGTCCTCTCTTACCTTTCAATTCCAGCAAGAAAATAACACCCAAAAGAAGTATCTCTGATGAAGAGGTAAAACGATAACTTTGGCAAGAAATCTCTACTGAAAGAGTGGAAGGAAACATGAGATCAAAGGATTGAAGCGGCGGCGGATTCAAACCCATCACCGACGCCTCCGCTTCCACCGGCGGAGGATTGCAGTGGCATCCCTCTTTTGAAGACTCCTCTGTCATCGCCGAGGAGTGAACAACCCAAGAAGAGAGAAAAGGCATACCTCCTCCAAAGGCATCGACATTCATGGTTAACTGGTCAATGAGCCTAGCCGATTTGGGCTCCACCCTCAACGCCTTGGCGTACTTCGCCCCCATACCCTCCCTGGATGGCACAAAGAACGCTCCATTTACCATTATGTCGCCCTCCGTCCTCCAGTTCCAACTCGTCCACTTGCCCTCATCCGTATCCACCCGCTTTGTCACCTGCTCCGACCCGACCCACACCACAAAGTGCACGTTAGCAAAAACACGGCAACAAGGGCGCATGGTATCGATAAATCCCTAATATTGTAGTTTGTAGTACTGTTACTACTGTACCTCCTTGGCATCTGGGTTCGACAGCACAATGTAGCGGTTGCCCTGACTGTTGATGGTGGGATTGGCACTACCGTCGATTGCGTACATCTACCACTGTGTGAAATCGTTGCTAACGATGTGGATGTAGCCATGCCTACACCTAGGCATTCTCTGTATGAGCCCCTCACCGAAGTGATTGAACGCAATGGTCACTTGCATCCCGATATCCAGCAAATACTCATCGTTGTGTCCAAGCAATATTACATCATTGTGATGGGAAAAGTAGTTGTTGGATATGGTAATCCCGATGGACCCCATGATGGCATCAATTAGACCATCCGTGCAGTAGGATAGCGAGCAATGGTCACTTGCATCTCGAAATCCAGCGGATACTCGTCGGGTGGAGGTGGTAATAGATGCAAGGTTGGCAACGACAACGGCAACTTGTGAGTATAGTTTATGTTTACTCTTGTACTTGCAGAAATAGAGGGTAGAAAGTAGTTGCGTCCCTCTTTTGAAGACTCCTCTGTTAATCCATGTCGACCTTCGATTCCTCCATGGCTCCTCCACTTCCACAACCGCCTCTGCCTTCAAACCCATCACTGATTTCCAGGATTCGTTTTCTTCTTCTATTTCATCTCCTTCCCACAGTTGTCGCGACCTCTGTCACCGCTGAACCAGTTGTTTCCTACTGCTGTTAACGACTTGAAAGAAAAACAGGGGGGAGAAAAGAGAGAAATGTGGAGCATCTTGACCTGGTACTGAAGAATAAAACTCGTAGAGGGAACGAAATTACAGAAACAAAACGGCGATAGGGCCGACAAAGGAGAAGAAGAGAGATCAGGAGAGAGAAAGTGAGGTTGGGGAAGATAAACAGTATTTTTTCTCGTCAGAATAGTTATTACAAGGGTAGTATAGAGATTAAAAAAATATTACAACGGCCTTTCTGGACGGAATGCAAACGGAAGGGGGTCTTTGTCTCATGGTCATAGTACAAGGGGGTCCTTGTTGCAAAACAAAGTACAGAGGGGTCTTTGTCACATACCCCATAGTACAGGGGGGTCTTTGTAATTTACCCCAACTTTTAATACATTTAAATATGGTTGATAGATCGCAAGTTCCTTAATTTTTAAAGCAAACGACTAGGGTTCAAGTCTTATCAAATGCATTTTAAAATTTCAATTATTAAAGGGCCTGGGCACTTTCATGAAACCGGGACTGGTTCACTGGTTTTCCGGTTAACCGTTCGATCAGCCGGTTTTCCCCAGTTTTTTTATCAAAAGTAGTTATTGGGTATGACTAAACCGCCCAAGCTCCTGGTCACAGTTTTCTAAACACTGATTATAACTGTTTTGGCAGGCTGAATGCCAGCCAATAGATATTGAGGGGCCATTTGATAATGACTGAGGATATAAAAGTCAACCCCAACTTCAGCTTCAGCCACTAAGGAGCTCACAACTTCCTTGACAATTATTAACTAAAAGCAATAAGTCATTCAGTTTCACCATCATCATTCAACCCTTATCCCAACTATATGGGGTTGGCTAATGAATCCCTTTTCACCATTCCATTCTGCTTAATGCCATAACAATTGTTAAATTATTGGCGCTTAAATCATTTCTCATTACTTCTACCCATGTCCTTATGGGCCTCTTACTCAGAAATTTGTTGGTACTGGATTTATGGCAGAACAAAGTAGCTCTTTCATATTTCCCCAAAGCATATTAATGGACAAGAAACTAGATGAAGATCGGATTTAGTAGAGCAAAACATTGTACCCCCAGCTTCATATTTGAAATAAATTCATACCAAAGAGTAAGAAAACATAAAGAAAGAAATAAGTATCTTGTTAAGTGAAAGGAACAAAACCACAAATACCTTATGACCAAAAAAGTGGCCAGCTGGATCACACTTGAAGAGTTGAGGCCCATTTTCTTCATCAATACCCAAAACCATAGCAGCTTCATAATGCAGATACAGAAGGGAAAATAAAAAAAAAAAAAGGAAATGTCAAGAAGGTAAACAACAGAAATAGGAAATTCAGATAACAAATAATTAAACACATGAATAAATTGTTAAATAAAGCTTGACGATATAGGATGCATATTATTATGCACATGTGTAAAAGACCAAAAGTATACCTACTCCAAGAGGTCTCATATAGGCATGTTGAGTATATATCTGTGATTTGTCTGCAATCCTGAAGAAACATCCAAGGAATCCAACATAAGTCAATCAATAGAGGTTGGAAGTCATTCCTTCTTTCTCCTGGCTTCTATTACTTTTTTACAGAATAGCCAAGAGAGAATGTCTTGGCTTAGTTTAGCTTGGATACTCGTAGTCATTTTCTTCACAAGGGAGGGTGGAAGTTTAAAGGCAGGACAAGTCAGCAATGATTTCTTTAAGTAAACCGCTTACATGCTATAATCATTTTATCTTTTGGGTCCAAAAGATAGATTATACAGGACACTAACCACCTGTGCTAACATAGAAAAAGAGAAAAAGAAAACAACAGCAAATTTAAGTTATTTAACATATGATTTTTTATAGTAAAATAAATATTTCATTGAAAAGAAAAAAGCATTTATAAGAGAAAGGTGATAAGAAATCACCACTACAATAACCAACAAAAATGCAACCTTACAAACATAAAACCCAGACCAAAAACAAACTCCACCTTCCGAAAACCAAACAAAAGCAAAAACATACATTCTCAAGAAGAAATCATCTCCAAACCAGCCCTTTTTAAACCTTTTCAAACAAGCATCCAACCACCTCCGCTAAAAACCTGAAGAAACTACCTCCTCAACCTCCTTCCATCAACCAATATTACTCCTCTACATCAAGAACCTCTTCCTGTCCTTCCTTTGGAATGGTACTATTACAACCTTCTTCCTTTTTCTGTTTCTTAAACTCTTCAAAAACCCTTCTTACAAAGGTCTCACTGCCTGAAAAGACCCAAAGCTTTTCCCACTTCCACATCCCTCTCAATGAGATTCCTTAATTTCAATCCTCCATTCTTCCTCTTCTCTACATCTGAGTTCAATTCTCCATCAGTCCTCACAGTTTCACCAATATGCTCCTTTTCCTTCACCTCTAGAATTCCATTCCTCTTCAACTCCCCTTCATTAGAACTCTGAGAAACGATATTCTGACTCCTGGACTCGTCGAGAGTTAATGAATCATGGCTCTTATGAAGACTCTTTTATACCTATTACTAGGGCCAGCCCCAACAAATCCATCTTTCAACTGTGAGAAAACCTAAGTAACATGCACAAGATGAAACTTACTTGATCCTTATAGAAATTGGTCTCCTTGAATGACAAAGATGGGATTGGTCTCAAGTCAGGATTGCAGGTAGGCTTAATTCTCTGGAGAAAAGGCTAAAGGGTTTTCAATTAGTGAATTCTGAGAATTCTCGTGTCCTAGTGCTTGTCTCTTCCCCTTTTTATAGAGAGATTCCCGAGACTATAAAGAGAAGAGTCCAAAAGAGAACTTTTCCTATTAGGGAAGGCGATCTTTTTGCTCTAACGTCAGCTATCTAACGAACTCCACTAGGGTTTCGCCATATGTCCAACGAGATCCTCTAGGAATAAAGTTTCTGTTTTCTTGAGGATTCTCACATAGCACGTGTTGGCTACATCCATTCATGGGTTCTCTCACGACCACATGTCGAGAACAAGGTCTTTGATCAGCTGACATATTCGAGCGTCCCATTAGTCATCCTCGAGGCGCCTCGTCATAGCTTGTGGCCAGGAAAGGCGTAAGTCGACTGTGAATAGGTATTGCCAGTTTTGAGCTTCATCTACCATTCACCACAACCGTGTGCTACTATTCTATGCTCATTGTGAGTTTTGAATGATGCTTTATGCTCATCGCAAGGTGCAGATGATGTTTTGTGTCCATCACAAACCTGTAATGTCGTGTTATGCTCATCACAAGTCCCAAATGGTACCTTATGCTCATCACAGATCTCGAACGGCACTTTATGTTCATCGCAAATCTTGGATGGCGTTTTGTGCTCATCGCAAGTCCTGGATAGCACAGTGATTTAAAAGGCGTGCCTAGGTGCACAGGTGAGGCACACTTTAGGGTAGGTGCCTCACCCAAGTCCTAAGGTGTAGTCCTTTCAAAAGGCGCACCAGTTTGTCGCTTTTTTTAACCTAGCAGCTGGGCTGGGGGCGGATACCCCCGTGCCAAACCCCTCAAGGAAAGCCCAAACAAGTCCATGTTAGGATCCTAAATTCTCAGTTCTCACACAAAAAATAATGATTTTATAATTTGGTAATGTTGTTCATTCATTCATCCTACTAAAATATCTTCTTAAAAAGCAATTAAAATTATAAAATCATTATTTTTTGTGTGAGAACTAAGAATTTAGGACTCTAACATGGACTTGTTTGGGCTTGCCTCAAGGGGCGTGGCATAAAGGTGGCTCGTAGAATCAAGAATGTAACATGTTTTACACCACATTAGCTAATTTAAGTAATGCAATTGAGGGGAAAAAAGAGATTGTGAGTTTTACATGCTTGAAAATGTTTTATATGTCTGATTTTTTTTTAAATTCACATTTGAATATGCTTTACATGTTATGTTAATGTATTTTAATTTTAGATAAAAGGCTTTTTAAAACATTTATTTTAAATTTTAAAATTTAAAATTTATATTTTTATTAATATTTTTTGTTTTTTGATTTTTTTGACATTTTTTTATTTTTTAGCATATTTTTTATTTTTGCGCCTTGCTTCAAAAAGGCACGTGCCTCGAGCACCAATTGACCCTAGCGCTTTTTTTGTGCCTTACACTTTTAAAACATTGGGATAGCATTTTGTGCTCATCGCAAGTGTATTAGCCCTACATTGCCTTTGTAAAGTGTCGTCATGCTATTACAGAGATGTCTCGGTTGCTTTGGTACCTTGGACATTGTGTTTATCGTCTTCCCCAACTTGATCACAACGCTCTCTTTGTCTGGGGTTTCTCTATGTGGTTCTTATCCAAGGTTTCTATTACAATTCTAATGATGACAAATTACATACTTACACTAGGTTTCTTCACAGCCACCAAAATCACCAGTAACTACACAATTAGACACCAACCTTTTCCTACCCAAATCGACTCCAATCCTTAGAAGTTCCAACTATCACTTCTTCAATTAGGTTTTCATTGATACTCCTTCGACAACATTGTCCTCCACGTCAAAATGATCATTCCCTTAATTGCATGTGATATCCTCCCTCACCTGCTTCAGTGATATCTCTGAAGAAGCTGAACCACATTCAAGACAACAAGCAACTAAATCCAAAGGAAAAAGCCCAACTAGATCAAGGCCAGACAGCGGTCTCGTGATCTAGAACCACCAGAAACTCCACATAGAGTGGTCTCTTCATCCTTCCTAGCAGAGACTTCTAAAGCACTAAACATTGCTATAGACTTAGATCATTTATCTTCCATGACCTCAGAACTCTTTGCCACTTGCACTTCTTTCTCTCCAGACCCAACCCTTGTTATAACCCAAACCCTCTTCTCACATGAGGCCCCTTCCTTTTTTATCAGCAAGGAAAGATTAATTTTATTAATAATTGTGATGAAAACAGTTACAGGATTGCAGAAAAAACAGAAAACACAGCTAATCCTTCACAATGTGTTACAACAAGGCCGAGAAAAGTTGTTGTCTATAAACTCCCTGTTTTGCTAAAGAATCTGCCATCCCCTTCCTTTTTACTGCCCCTATTCCACCTAATCAAACCATTTGAACTCCTCCAAAATCTTTTAAGCCTTCCCAAATTAACCCCCCCCCTAAAACTTTCAACTTAGCCCACAGATCTCTCCTACCTAAATCCACCGACCCTTTCTTCTTAAAGTGGACCCCTCTCAACCCCATAGCTCACAAGTGTTGGTTCCCCTTCCTCTCTCTAACATAACTCAATCAACCCCCCTCTCAAACATAACTGAAAGAAGTGATTCACTATTCCCTTTATCTAGTAATGCTGTGGTGGCTTCTTTTTTTTTTATATTGGTATGTTGTGGTGGTTTCTTATCCCAACAGAAACATGTCCTCAATTTTGCCACTCACTCTAATGGCAGCTCAATATTTTCATGTTGGTTGTTTGCAATTGGCAGCAGATTTTTCCTATGAATATTAGCAAGAGGTAATTCATTCGATCAGGTGATTTGTTGTGAAAATTTTAGCTGATTGACATGCTACAATTGGGACATTTACCAATAGCATGGTAAAAAAGGCCATTATCCAATGCTGGTCCTGGATATTTTTGCACAAAACAGACTCAAACCTGTTATTCATGCCTTTCAGCCTGAGATTTTACCATAGCACCTATAGCATGGTCACATGTAAAAATGGTTGGAGCTTCTTTTTTATAGTCAAGGTAAAAGGTTGGACCTTTTCTGACATTTACAGTCTCAGCATCTAGTTGTCAGGATCATCAGAAAGCAAAATCTAACATGGACCAAATGGTTGGAAATCTGGAGACCAACCATATGACAGATCAATAATCCTAGAAATCAAACCTTCTGTAGAACCCAAAAATCATATAACCTTCTGGGACTGTCAATTTACCATAAATGATGATTCCTGACGTGATTTATTTGGTTATTCATCAAAAGTAATCTACCATAATTGTTTAAAAAAGGATCTGACAAAATTGGCTGGTTAGGCCATTTAAGTGAGTCATCCATGATACCCTACAAGAACTTTATAGAAGCAAACCATGTGCAAGTTATGGAATTTGCTACTCATTAGGAACTTAGGAATATCCAACATGTAAACACATGAGACATGCAAAAGGGCACTTGGACATGAGCCACTGACAAGCATTGATCAGCCACAGCACATATAAAAGAAAAGTATTGTGATTTGGTTTATACAATGCATTACTCACATCTAGCTAACCATCATAATTATATGATTGGATGGAAAATGATATGGATAATAGCTTTTGCATATTATTGTTGGTCTTTAGAGGAACTTTCACCAGTGATCATTTTCTTTCTAAAATACATATCTCCTTTTCTTTGGTAGGTAAAAGATTGTTATCATATTTGTAGGAGTATAAAGTTAAAAGGACAACATTCATACAAAAGATGTACCAGCTGGTCAGTCTACATAATGAAACAGATAGAATTCATTTCTCATAATCTCATTCTAGACAATCATACAAGTCCTTCAAATGTACAAGTATTTTAGGCTCAATAGTAGAAAAAATGGTTAACGGAAGATAGTTAGTTATTCTGAACACCAAATAATGGTTCTGCTAAGAATACAATATGTAATTTTTTTGGCAATACAGAGAAATGTTAGCATACCACTTGGACAATACATCCACAGGCATCTCATATCCATATCTGAAACGGAACTCAGCTGCTTCATTTCTTGCTTGTTGAACTAAGGTTCTTGCATCAGCTGGTAATGAGAATATAATTAATGAAAAAGAAAATGTTCAACTCACCAAGCAATACCCAGTACAAAATTTTAATTTGATCTTATAATTTATAGGCAACATACAAATTTTAAATTTTACTTTCTTGTTTGGTTACTGACTATGTTGTTTATTTGTACTTATTAATAGTCTAATACTGTAGTTAGACATGCTATGTCTTATTCCTGGGAGCATATTTTAAATTTTTTATGTCATGCTATTAGGAGGATTCAGAAATGGTTAAAACATGAAACAAGTATATTAGAATAAATCTAGATTCATGCCAGAGAGATCAGCTATGGAAGCTATCTTTTTGCTTAGGATATCAACAGAAAATTTAGGGGACAGGGAACAGAAGAGAAAACTCCACTCAGTATTCATTGACCTAAAAAGAACACGCGATAGGGTCACTATAGAAGTCATCTGGCAGGTTTTGGGAACGAAATGATTTCAATTAGGAAAATTGATATCATTAGGATAGAAAAGGAGAAAGAACAGCATTTCCATATGGGAGAGAGTGTTGAGTAACAAAAAATATGTTCAAAAATGAGTGTAGCTGATACAATGATGCTAAGAAGGGTGAATGGCAAGACTAGACAGGACACAATCAGAAATAAATGCATAATAGAGGAGTTGGAAGTAACTCGAGTTAGTGACAATGCGAGGGAAAGTTGACTAATTTGGCTATGTGCATGGACAACCAATGACTACACCGGTAAGGTGTGAATTGGTGCAAAAAGAATGTTCTATATGGGAAGACAAAAGAAAAATATGCTCTGAATAATGATTTAAAGACATAATTTGACAAAAAAGAAAAAGAATTGCACTTGATAGAGCACACAACATGACAGTATTCACGTGGCTATCCACAAATAATTGGGATTTATGAACCCTCCGATTTTCAATTGGGAAAAAATAAATAAATGGGAAAACAGAAACGACAACAGTCTCGTGCTTCAGGACATCGCTAAAACCCCAACATATTGCTTTAAATGGCCATCCCTTATAATTCAAATTTCAAACAACTAGTTATTCAGAAAAAAAAAAAAAAAAAATCTTAAGGAGTAAACCTGTCATTCCAGTGGCTAATAATCCAAGGTACTTGGTAATGGCGAAAAGATGTGTAACGCTAGTCTGATCCAAAAGCTTGTCCTGCATCAGAAACCAAGAACTGAACTATACACAATCTTTTTTTTTTTTTTGATAAATAATTATACACAATCTTTCAGACTGTGAATTCGGTAATTTCCAGACAATCTACCAAATAGCACCTACCGGGACCTTCTTCTGTGTGACAACGCATACTGAATCCTTTCCTCGAACACCAATCGAGGTGATCCCGGAAGCCTTTACCGCCTTAAAAGCATACTCTGTTCGTCCATTCAAATACACAAATACCAAAATATTTAATTTCTATACTCTTTGGATTGGGGAGGGAGCTACAAATCCTGTAAGAAAATCAAGCAGTTTCGAAATGCTAGAATGTAGATCTCAAACAAAATCAAATAAAATACATTTGTTCAATATGTTGGGAACCCTAACTTCTTCACCATTTTTTATGTGAAATTTCCAAAAGTAAACTGCAGTGATGGACGACAATGCTTACCGACTTGAAATAGACGACCTTCAGGGGAGAAGATCGTTATATGACGGTCATAACCAGATCCACTTCCACGACTCATGGTCGAGTTCCTTGATCTGTAATTAGACTTTAGGGCTTTGCGTTTTTCTCTGATAAAAATTAGCAGGGGAGTGGAATAAAAAAACTTTCTGTGCAAGAAACTGAGAAAGTAAAAGGCATTAAGGCAGTGCTTGATATGAATGAATGGCAGGCCCGTGTGGCTTTCGTGCCGGGTCTGCTCCGATTTGATCCACTGAGCAACTTTTGGGCCCGTGGAATGGACCCGTGCCTGGCTTGCCCTAGGGATATATCAACAACGGAATGAATACTTAGATCCACATAATAGTCCAACCCATATTGAATTGACTTCCTATGTGGTGTATAACAGTATAAATGTATTGCAGCGCAACTCGTGCCAACAAAGATGGATATACACCATAAAATACCCATAAACCCTAGTTAGGGGGTGGAGATAGGAGTGTCAATTGGACCCGATTTGGTCCAATATGAGCCCATTGCAGATGGACTAGGTCAAGTCCAATATGATGAATATTTTGGACCATTTTATATCAGTCCAATTCAATCTATTCAATGGATGAGACATTTGCTCAATGACCCAATCCAATATAAATCTTTTATGGATGGACCAGATCCAATCCAATCCAATAAATACTTTGGACCAATAATGTGGAGTGTTCCAATTCAATATGTTCAAATTGATTTTGATTTCAATCAGGTTCAACCCAAAACCGATCCATTAACACCCCTAGGTGGAGAGAGAGGGGTCTATGCTTCTACGACCATTAGATTTGTATATAGAGATGTATGTGTGATAAAGAGTCAATCATTGGAAAACATTTATTTACTAGTAAGTGTGCACGTGGTAATTTTAGATGATGATAATGATGGTAATAATGTATCCAAATTTGTCTATAAATTTTATGTATTTTATTTTTTGTTTTTAATTATTAATCAGATGTTGATTGAAAATCCAAATATGATTGCATAAACACCTCATCCAAATATGTGATAATGAGTTGTGAAGTTTCAAGTATCATTGATAGGCCTACTTGCTTGGCTAGATTCTTCTTCTTGTAATATTTAATCTTTTTTGTGTATCTTTTTTTTGGTTCATTTGTCAAAAAAATGTAAGATTTAAATAGAGGGAATTTAATGGGTGAAAAGTAGTAGTTCAATTTACAATTTAAACCTCATAATTAAATAGGGACTAAATTCAGAAATGAGTATTTTACTCAAAAGAAAGTTCTACAATCTTATTCATATTTTTAATAGTAGTGTAATTATAGAATTATAGATGTTTTCAAATTTTTCTATAATGTTTTGTTTTTTATTTTTGTGTGTAAAAAAATTCCAATATATAACACTTACTTTTTGTTTAATATGATATTATGCATGTGCCTAATTTTTTTTTGCAAAATTTATGTATTTTTATATTTTATTAACCTTTATTGTTTATTTATGACATTAAAGGTTAACATGTTTCACCCAAAATTTGAACTGTTGATATTTGCCAAACAATAAAATAATTTCATTTATGATCAGTTCTAAACTATGTATTTCATTTCCATTGCCAATAAAAATAATTATTGTTTATTACACTTGTTTTTTTTATTTTATTAATAAAATATCATAAATGTGTCTAATTTTTTCTACATTTTTTGTAAGTTTCTATATTTATTTTCATTTTAAAGTTTTTATTACCTAACTATGACTACGCTGGTTGATCAATTTGATTCTGATGGTTGAATTGCTTACCATCACTTGGATTAAAAATTGTTTTATTTTTGAGTCAGTTGTAAAATATACCGATTTACATTGTTAAAAATATTGACACATATCTAATTTAATAAGAGAAAATGGGAGTTAATAATTTAAGTATAAGACTTAATGAGAGGGGATTAAATGAGGTGGGAAGTAATAATTGAAGTTACATTTTCAACATTACCATTAGATATGGATTAAATACACAATTATGGGCATTTTAGTAGCCATTAAAGTTGGCATTAAATATATAATAAAATGACTTTTATACCCTTTCTCAAACAAATAAGTAAAGGGTAATTTTAGTCCAAAATAGTTTTACATTGCATTCACACTTTTATATATAGTATAGATATAGTAATGGCAATATCAAACAAAATACTGCTCAATAGACTTGTCCAATGAGCCTAACATGGCAAGTCTCAGTTCCACCATATAATAAGATGATGACTAATGATTTCTCTATGCCAAAATGGTTCCACTGTTCTTGGGACTTCAGCTGAACTGGAAATAACGCAATCTACTATGGGTTGCTTATGGCTAAGAAGACCATGTAACAATCCTATAACTAGGGGTGCAAATGAATTGAGCTTTTTACAAGCTATTCGAGCTCGACTCGTGAGACTTGCAAGCCTAATCAAGCCTATATATAACATAATTTTTATTATATGTATGCATACATATATTATAAATGATTTTTATAATTCTTATTTTTTGTATATAAAATAAAAAACAAATTTATATGTATGATAATAGATATTAGGACATTTTACAAAACAAGTGATAAATTTTACAAAATTGACAAATCAATTATTTTTTGGAAATAATGCCAACTCAAGTAAGCAAGACAAAAACTAATTTATATTGGAGAAGATTATCCCTCTCAAAAATCCTTCCCCAATTCCCTCTGTTCGTTTCCTTGGGACATAAAACCCACCTGCAAGTCCACAACGACATAGATCCCTACCTCAAAGGCTCAAAACAACTTGGTGTCGATTGTTTAGAATTCGGTGGTCATTGGATCATATGTCACTGATGTCTTCTTTTTTTCTGTCCATGACGATTTTAGCATTGGTAGCCACCATAGCATTGAAGTGTTCTCAACACCATTGTCGGGACTTACAATGAAAAACTTCCCATCATTTATTTCGCCAGGTACAGAGAAACATTGATTTTATTATTTGTTCAACTATTCTGATTTGGATGGAGTAGTGTTGTAAAAACAGTAAAGAGAGGAGATGGAACTTATCGATAATTGCTTTCCAAACCAAAGTTGCAGTGGTGTGAAGTTGTTGCAGGAACTCGAAACTGGGAATTGTAGGAAGATGGAGGGCTGAGTCGTGCCACTTGGTCACTTTCCTTAAAACCGTATTTTTCCCCTATGATGTATCCGGGTGATTGCAAATCGATCGCCAAGATAAAACAACCCATAGGCCACTAATAGGTGTGCACTCGCTTACCAAACCTCCACGAACCATTGAAGATTGATGCTCAAATTTCTCAAAGAAAACAAGAATGTCGACCATCACCCTTTTATAGATTAGTCTCAGACCCGAATGGACACAGATGTGTCATTTCAGACAGGAGTCACTTCATAACAATGCACCTGTTCGAAGAGGCACAAGGAGAAAGAAGAGTGCACCTGTTCGAAGAGGCACAAGGAGGAAGAAGAGTGATGAGACTGAAAAGAACCCTATTTTTGTCCCCTAATTTTCATCTTTTTACATTATTTTAATACTTAAATGCACTCATTATTCTTGTATTTCGATTCAGGGCAATAAAGAAGGCAATTGGAAGGAAACATGCCAATTCGAGTGATTTTGCACAGTTTCGGCGACAATCAGTGATCTGGGCCTAACTCACAATTCCGGACTCCGAATTGGGCAATTCAAGAAGCATTAGAAAGAAGAAAGAAAGGCCCACAACTTTTATGTTTTGGG
>NW_010729163.1:1610682-1668579 GCF_000365185.1 Nelumbo nucifera
TAACATTTTTCTGTTAATAAAGAGTCAAAGCCCGGCCCGACCCGGCCTATGAACAGGTATACTCATGAAGGGGCTAGCAGAGATAGGTTCCATAAATACGGTTTTAAGAATGTTGTAAAAGCAGTAAAGAGAGCAGATGGAACTTATCGATAATCGCTTTCCAAACAGAAGTTGCAGTGGTGTGAAGTTGTTGCAGGAACTCGAAACTGGGAATTGCAGGAAGATGGAAGGCTGAGTCGTGTCACTTGGTCACTCTCCTTAAAACCGTATTTTCCCCCTATGGTGCTGCCGGGTGATCGCAAACCAGTCGCCAAGATAAAACAGCCCATAGGCCACTGGTAGGCGTGCACTCGCTTACCAGACCTCCGTGAACCACTGAAGATTGATGCTTAGATTTCTCAGAGAAAACAAGAATGTCGAAAAATGGTGTGTGTGTGTGTGTAGACTGGGTCGACCATCACCCTTTTATAGATTGGTCTCAGACCCGAATGGACACAGATGTGTCCTTTCAGACAAGAGCCTCTTCAGAACAGTGCACCTGTTCGAAGAGGCACAAGGAGGAAGAAGAGACACGAAAAAAGAAAACAATTTATTTAAAAATTAAATTTGAATTTGAAGAGACACATTTTAAAATTCGGTGCGCACCTGTGAATGAGTAATTCACAAATAGAAAGGCAGGATAACGAGCAAGACAAAAGTCACAATGTAGGGATTATTTTGTCCTAAAAAAATATTTTTTCCCACTAACGTAATTCAACATTAATTTGTAAAGTTAACTGAATTTGCCAATTGAGTAAACCTTGTTATTTTTATTGTAAAAAGTCATAAATATTATATATAAATTTTTTATTTTTATATGTATGATAATAAATATTTTTTGTAATTCTTAATTTTGTATATGCAAAATTAAAAAAATATTTTTTTATATGATTAATTTTAATTTTTTTATACCAAGCTTGGCTCATAGTCAAATTCAAGCCGAAACAAGCTCAAACTTATGAGCTTTTGAGCCAAGCCAAATTTGAGTTCAAGTTTCAAGCTCGAGCCTAACATTTCAAATAGCTAGGTATTTCAGCTCATATTGGCTCGAATCCACCATTACCCATAACATTCAAAAGCATGTCTAGCTATAAAATATGTTACACTATTATTGTCACGTTGAGTAAAATTCACCATAAATTTGATCGAGCTCCAAGTATATCACTATAATCAACAATAGTGATTTTGATTTGCCAAGTTGTAGGCCCACCAATAGAAGGTCTACTATAGTTTTTGCACTACCCTTTAGGTTTGTTTGGTTTTAACTTTTAAGAAAAGGCATGGAAAGGAAGAGAAACAAATGACCAACCTAGAACATTTTAAAGCATGTCTAGCTATAAAATGCATTGCACCGTTATTGTCACGATAAGTAAAGTTCATTGATAAATCTAGTCTAATTCCAAGTATATCACTACAATTAACAATAGTGCTTTTAGTTTGCGAAGCTGTGAGCCCACCAATGGGAGGTCTATAATAGTTTTTGCACTGTCCTTGAAGATTATCCTTTAGGTTATGCTTTTGGTTGGAAGGAAAATGGTTGGGAATGGGAAATGAATGACACTTGGTAACTAAGTGACAACAATGGGTATAGGCGATCCCAACCCACTATTGGCCAGGCTGGAATGTTTTATTTTTTCAGCAATTGTGGGCTATCAATCTAGGAAGAATGATACCTAAAGCCCATACAAGCCATAGTAGGGTTAATAGGGTAGGCAAAACTTCAGCTTATTGTAATTCACTGACTTGTAGGTAGGTAAAACATGTAAACCTTCCTTGACGTTTCTCCTAAGGGCCAGTTCGTATTTTTAGATTTTGAAATGGGGAAAATTGGTTCTATTTTTTTATATTTATATAGGGTCTATGGAAAAAAAATATTTTCATTGGTTATCACTTACATAGGTGGGTAAGTAACTTTAAAACTTAGGAGAAAAGTTGTCAATACATGGATGGGACAAAATTGCTCATTTTAATAATGATTTTTTCATGGCTAAAACGGTCATTATCTTATTTACCTAAGAAATAAAAGAACATAGGTAAACACACTTACCAAAAAGTGAACGAGGCCTAAATGTTGAAACCTCTCAGCTCTTTTCAAATTAGACTAAGATCACTTCCCTTGTCAAAGTTAACCCTAACATAATCATCAAAAAGTCTCTTTTACCCTATTAATTATTTGAATTTTCAAAAATAAAGACAAATGGTATCACCAAATTCCATACTATCTTAGGAATGTCAATGGGGTGGGTTTGAGGCGGGGATCATATTCCTTGTCCCTGTCCCCGACCTCGACCCTATTGTCAGGGGTAAATATTGTCCTCTATCCCCAATCCCCAACGAGGACCCAAATCTCCGAACTTTTTTAGTTGGCAGTAAATTTTTAAAATAAATAAAAATTTTAAAATATAAAGAATATTTTAAATATATTTTGATATATATAATAGAAATAATATCATATATATAGCAGTACATATTTAATACGAATAATATTTAATATATATATAATCGGGGTCGGTGCAGGGCAGGGGCCTCATTCCCCATTCCCAACCTCGATCTCAGTCGGGGATCCCTATTAATCCCCGTCCCCATCCTCGTCCTCGTCCCTGCCCCGCCAAAGCAATCCCCATCCCCAACCCCATGTAGTCGGGTACCTATCGGGGATGGGGAAAATTGCCATCCCTATACTATGTGTTTGTCTAACCATAAAAGACCTCCCTCTCATATCAAGATCATGGTTCCTCTTGCCAGCCTTTGCATGGTTTTTAAAACCGAACCGGTCAGGGGTCTGGTTATCAGTTCGAACGGTCTGACCATTCGACCCGAATGGCCATCCCGTTCTAACAAAAAAATAAAAAGAAATTAAAAAAAGTTTCAAAATGGTCAAAACCGTTCGAACGATTAACCAACCAGTTCAGCGGTTTGCTGACCAAAATCAACGATTTTGGGGGAAAAAGCAGGTTTGGAGGTTCCATTTTTTTTATCCGACCGTCCAGTCCGATCCGGTTTTGAAAACTATGATAATGTTTTTAGTTTTTTTATAGATAAAAAATGTAATTTTACCCGTCAAAAGAGGTCAAGTTCATAACATTTGGCAGCCAAGTAAGTTGGTGACCAAACAAAAAAAAATTGTCCTATGTATGTTTAGTATAGTACGCAATACTATGCGCAAGGGCATTCAACTATCTATTAATATATGCAAAACCATAAATCATGAAATATAGACTTCAAAGCCTGGATTTAGAGAGAGATATGATTAGCCCCCAAGGGATCAATCCATATGCAAAGTTTAAGCTATTGAGCTTTAAAGATGGCCATAAGCTTTGCTTCTTCCACAATCCATTGAGCTTCAAATGATCCTCCAACTGAACCTACATAGTAAGCAAATCTATCATTGTACACAACGTCAAAATTGTTGATAGGCAAGTTAGCTAATCCTCCATCATAAAAAAATAAAACACATACACACACATTGAGTATCCAAGGGAGTAACAAACTCCCAACCCAGAGTTGCCATGATATGGGGGTTATATTTCATTCCAAGTAGTAGAGATTAACTGGTAAATTGTACCAACTCTATTCAAGACCCACAACACTCCTATCCTTTTCCCGTTAAAAACCAATAATTCCTAACAAACCAAATATAGAAAATTGTAATAGTTGTCCAGAAGATGATCTCAGAGAGAGTTTGTTTGCTCGATAAGGAACTAATAAGCTGAAAAATCCAAACCAAGGAGCAATCCATAAGGTCCTAGAAGTTGGGGGCGCAATGTGATCCAAACCAAATAGCCTCAGCCAAAGGACATTGACAAAGAGATGGTCCCCCCACTCAACTTGATTTGACACAAGACACACAACACCATCCTCCCTTCTTAAGCCTAGTTTTTCCTTAACTAGGATCAAATCAGCTAAAGCTCGGCAAAGATCTAGCTTGAAATGCCCTAGAATCTTTAACTTCCAAACCCATTTATAACAAATCCGAAGATGAATTCATTGGGCTCCTAAGAGCACTACAGTCAAGCCGGTAATATTGTTCGGGAGAGAATAGCCCGTTACGCCCTTCTGTCCAAATCCACTAAGTCTCAAGGTCCATTGGGCAAATGGGAGTTTCACTAATTCTTCCTGGAATATGCCGAGGATAGGGGGTCTGTTCCATAACCTATCCGCTCCTATCAAATTGGAGACCTTATAGGACTGAAGCTCCCTTACCAATGGTTGAGAAAACCCTAAAAACCCATCATTGTCCATGATCAGGGGTCAGGGAAATTAAAGCTTGCAAAGAAGGAGAGATTAGGAACCCCACCTCCTTAAGGATCTGCCTTACAAATTTCCAAAAAAAAAAACAGAAGTTGCCCTTTTGATTCTAAAGGGAAATAGTTGCCCATCCTTTAAATATTTAGTTTGCCATAATTTTTTCCACCAATTGTGGTTTTTAGTGAGAAACCTCCAAGCAAGTTGTTACAATATGACCTTATTGATTACTTTCATTGATCTATATGTCCAAACTCACCTTGTAGTTTAGGGGCACACAGTCGGTCCCAAGAGCACCATCTGAACCTTCCTCGACTTGCTTTATTGGGCCACCAAAAATCCTATTGGGTCCTTTCTAAACCCAACAGGGTCTTTTAGGGAAATTGGGCCACCTCCATGCAGTGGATAAAGGCAACCTATAGGACAAACTGAACTAAGGTTTGCCAACCTACCATGATAGTGCCAAGACTTTCCAACAAGACATTTTGACCTTTAAGTTATCCAATATGAAGGAAAGAGACTAGTACTTCTATTTATTTTACAATAAAGGAATGCCAATATATTTGGACTTGGTATCCAAAGCCCATTTTCAATTGACACTTAATCATATGCTAGTACCTAGGGTGGATGGTCTTACTCAAGATGACCACAATTGATCATTTGTCTAGACAATTGTTGGTATTGATTCAGGACCTCCTTAAGGTTATTTAATTCATCCCTATGTGCTCTCAAAAATAGAATAATATCATCCGTAAAGAACAAATGAAAAATTGAAGGAGTCCCTCTAGCTATAGAAATACCTTGAATTATACTTTCCTCTTCTGTCTTAAACAAGACCCTAGAAAGACTTTCCATAGTCAGAACAAATAAATAAGGGGAAAGGGGACCCCTGGAGAATACCCCGAGATGAGGTAAAATGCCCTTTTGTTGTACTATTAACCAAGACCGGAAAGGAAACAATTATGCATTGATAGATCATCTAACACCAGTCTTCAGCAAACCCGGGAGCCTTCAATACAACAATTAAACACAACCAATCCAATCTATCATAGGCTTTAATCATGTCCAACTTTAAAGTCATGCTCCTAACCCTGACTTTTTCTCATTAAGTGGTAAATCACATGAGTTACAATCACATTATCCAACAACTTCCGACTAGGAATAAAGGTCGTCCGACTCTTATAAATCACATTGCAGAAACTAATAGGCCTATAATCTTAATCTCCTAAGAATTTATATTCTTACAAGAAGTAAACTAAGTGAGAGCTCATAAGGCCCCAAAACTCTTAATAAATCAAAGTGGGCATCCCATCTAACCTTGGGACTTTTAAAGCGCCCATGTTAAACACAACTCCTCTCACCTCCTCAGTTGAGGGGGATAGCCATAAGACTAGGATTGTCCTTATCAGTGATGACCGACTATAACAACGTGGAGACATCCTAAACTTTAGGGTCATAGGGACTCGCAAACAAATCCTTAAAGTAGCTAATAAAGGTTGAGGCAATGCCCTTGTGGTCCAACACCCAAGTTATACAAGAATATTTGATCTAGTCGATGCAAGTTTTCTTTTATATGGTGATCACACTTGCTATGAAAACACTTGGTATTATTATCTCCCCGAGCTAGCCATAACAGCCTAGGTTTTTTATGCCAAAAGCTCTCCATGTCCTCCAAAATTTTATCTTTCTTTTGATAATGGGCAGCTATTTGGGGAAGGTTTTCATGATGATTTTAGTGTATAATACTGCTATATATTACCACATTTTCTTTGGAGCTAATTATTTTGCTTCTTGATACTTACTTGGTTATCACAAACAACTATAATTTAAGGATCAAATTATATTTGAGGTAAATTGTTGAAACCTCCACCGAAGTTAACATAGTTACAAGGGAGGCTTTTATGATCATCAAAAACCTCAGGGGAGCTATTTATATTTCATCAGAAAATAAATAAATAAATAAATAAAGGAAAGATGTTCCGTTGATATTAATCGATGCGTCGGTTGTGCGGAAGAGACTCGTCTTATACCCTTATTACCGTACCGGCGTATCGGGACAACGTTTAGACATGGGAAAACAGTGACAAACGGTCGTTTTCCGTTGCAAATGAGAACTTTGGCGGGAGAAAGACCATCTGAACAGGAAATCTGTTCATGGTGGGTGCATTTTTCTCGTTGTAGCATTTAAAGAAAAGATCCAACTTCATCGCTTCAGTTGGTTTTGTGATTAGCCGATCAAGCAACGAAACCGTGCAATGTGGAGGTTAGAGTTGGATTGGTATTCTCCGCGTCGGCTTCTGAGTAGTCCCATGAAATATGACTTTCCGGTATCAAGCTTTTCCTTCTTTCTTCACATCTCTGCAGTTCTTTCAGTGCAAAAAGTCTCAGCACTCAGTATTTTCGTTTATTTGATATTTTTCTTGAATTCTTGTATTTCCGGTTTTTCTGTTTTTGACGACACAGTAATAGGTTTCTCTCTGACCTCTGTTTTTCAAGGGTGATCGTTTCATACCAAACAGAAGTTTGATGGATCTTGATCATGTCCGCAGCCTGTTGACAAGCACTACAAAAGAAAGCAGTGGCTCGATGCTCGATTCACCCGCCAATTCAAAGTTCAATGTCCTTTTAATCTCTTTCACTTGAATTTGGCAGAAGGGTTTCCTGTTTTCTTCAAGTTACTAAACAAGAACGTTTGTTATTGTTCGAGACAGGATTTGTACCGGAAAAGGGTGGAGGAGAATCTGACATTAGATTCTGAAGGGAAGCCTTTTCGGATGCTGGTTTTCAGAGGAAGCCCAAAAACCTGTAGAAGATCCCTTTGTACAACAGATAGTACGCAGCAGGAGAAGCTGGAGTCGTTGGAGAATGCCAAGCAATTTCGGCAGTTTCCCAAGGTGCCGATCTCACATTTCTTCCTTGTTGCCGATTACTCTTCATGAAAACTTCTAAATTTTTGGCCTTCTATTTTTTGGTTCGTTTCGAGGAAAAACAGAGAAGTTGTATACTCAGTATAACTTTGGGATTATGGTGCTTGTTATCTCATGAGTGGGGAATGTGTTTGAAAATAATTCGACTCCTGGACAGTGATTTCTGATAGTCTCAAACTCTCAATTGATTCCCGTTTTCTGAAACCATCTAGATAGATTTTAAAAAGAATAATTGAAGCTTTGTTGTTTTACCCCTTTTTAATTCTTTTAGTTCACGATATGTGGGTCTGTGCAGTCAGAATCAAAGATCCTGGATGCACCAAGGCTCAAAGATGATTACTACCTTAATATCATGGACTGGGGGCAGAACAATATTCTTGCTGTAGCCTTGGGATCAGAATTATATCTCTGGAATGCTGAAAGCAGAAAGGCTCGGAAACTGATGTCAGTAGATGGTGAAGATGATTATCCCACAAGTGTTGCATGGTCTCAGAATGCTAAAATGTTAGCAGTTGGACTCTCCTGCTCTGAGCTTCAGCTCTGGGATGCTGAAACATCCCAACTAGTAAGTTCTTTCTTTCTCTCTATCCCTAGCTTGGTAAGATTGGTTTAATTTACTTTTTGTGGGTTTGTAGACAATAGGAGATTAAATCCATATACTTCCTGAGTGTAAAAATGGACCTATTGGACATATTATGTACATGTACCGACCCCTAAGTACCAGAAGGAGCTTCTTCCAATCTCTGTTTGGTTCTTTTAACTACTCTCACTGTTTTTCAATTCAGGTGCGAAGACTTGAAGGCCATGAGAACAGAGTTGGAATCCTTGCCTGGAATGGCCACCTTCTAACATCAGGGAGCCGTGACAGATATATCATCAATCATGATGGTACTCACATTTAGACATATTCATTTCCATTTACTCCACCATTTCATAAAATTACCAACAGAATCTCTCTCTCTCTCTCTCTCTCTCTCTCTCTCATTGTCAGTGAGATCAAGGAGGAATCTGACTTCCTGCATAAGAGCACACAATGAAGAAGTGTGTGGTCTGAAATGGTCAAGCAGGGGAAATCTATTGGCAAGTGGGGGCAATGACAATATCATCCACATATGGGAAGCTTCCAACATGAGATCATCCAGTTTCTTGCATCGTTTCACGGAACACCATTCAGCGGTCAAGGCCTTCGCATGGAGTCCATATGAGTTCAATATACTGGCATCCGGAGGTGGTACAAATGATCGGTGTATTAAAATATGGAATTCACAGACAGGGAAGTGCCTTAACAGTATAGATACCAAAGCGCAAGTAAGTTCTACTATCGTGATGCATTTGTGTTTCTTTTAGTTTTGGTTCTTTCTGTGAGCTCTTATCAGGTTATAGTAGGATTAGTCCCCCAGTGGGAATTGTCTGTCTATCATTTAGCAAATGATCCTGCAAACTATAAGACTGTGAACAGAACAGTAGTTGTCTGTCAATGCAGAAAATCTGCTTGGATAAAATCCACCTAAGATGGGATCCTAATACTTTGTTTCTTGTGCTTCATGGTCAGTAAGTTTTCATTCTTATGATACACATACAGGTATGTGGGTTGCAGTGGAATCGGCATCACAATGAGATCTTGAGCGGCCATGGGTTCAGCCTGCACCAGCATGATCAAACTAAGCTATGCTTGTGGAAGTACCCCTCCTTGTCAAAAATTGGAGCATCACCACGCCATGAGTCTAGGGTCCTGCACCTTGCACAGGTTAGAGAACAAAAATCTCTACATAGCAAAAGCAGAATAAGCCTTTAAGAATAGGGTAGTTCCAATGAACTCAGATGTGTAGCTCATTCAAGCTCCTTATTTGTCTATGCAGAGCCCAGATGGACTAACTGTGGTTTCCGCTGAGACAGATGAAACTCTTCGCTTCTGGGAGACCTTTGGACCACCTCGGACCGACAATTCAAGATTGACAGATCTGGATAGCCTGCTTTCTTTTAAAAGATTTCAGATAAGATGAATAAAGCATATGGGTTCGATAGAAATAGAATTTTTGGAGTTTCTTTATTGGAATTCCTCTGGTGGAGATGTAATTGGAATATTTGCTCAATAGCATATGGCTTCAATGTTTGCTCAATAGCATATGGTTTCAATAAAGCATATGGCTTCAATAGAATTTTTTTGCACTCTACATATTTGTACAAATATATACAAAGCCTAAGGTTTTGCACTCTATGTATTTATACAAAAGGGAGCCTAAGGCTTAGTTTGGAAGGAGTACAAATACAAATATATATTGTATAAATATATACAAAATATAAGGTTTTACACTCTATATATTTGTATTTGTACTCCTTCCAAACTAAGCCTTAATCAATAGTACAGTCAAGTGCCAAACCTTACAGGATCAGCATGAACGTAGCATTTTGACCTGACATAGACCTGCGTTAATTGGATTCGGGTCGATTGTTGGCTGCCTCGACCCAGCAATATGCCCTGTAATGATTACTAACACGTTTCATGTATTTTAGGGCTTCTTAAATTTGAAAAATAAATCAATTTTAAAAAAAAATCTAAAAAATTAAGAAGTAAAATCTTCTAACATATATAAATAGTCACAATTAGACCTGACAATTGAATCAGCGAATTGATTCATGATTCAACCTAATTCAACTTTTTTTCGGGTGGGGTCGTTCTAAAAATCCAGGTTACTAAATATGAGACCCCGAACATGTAGTTGAATTATATCGAATCGGGAAAGAGTGGACGGATCGGATGTGCATGTGGTTTCACCAGGGCCCACCGGTTCATCCTATTGTAAATTGAGGTTTGAACCTGAAACTCTCTCCATGCTCCAATCACTTCCCGTCATGCCCGTTTGCGGAAGGGGTTAGAGACCCCTCCCCCGACTCCGGATCACCTGCCCACAAGAATTCTGTTCACGTCTACTTATAATACAGTACCCCGTGAATTGGGAATATCTCCGCTGTATAATACCAGAGGATGAGATGTTTTCATGTAGCTGCGATGTTACGTGGGTAGACGTGGGCAGAATCTGTGTGGGACTCCCCTCCTCTCTCTCTCTGCGTGGCCGCTTCCAAGTTCCAACTCCTCTCGAATCTCGATTGACCAGAGAGACTCAACCCTCATGGCGCCATCGCCGCCACCTCCACCGAAACCCTCCTCTGTTAACAATTGAAAACAAATAACCGGATCTCTTTCTCTCTCTCTCTCTATCTCTATCTCTATCTCTCTCTAATATATGGATTTGAGAAGAATTGCTACTTCCGTTGAAACCAAACATACGCCTCTCGTGTTTTCCTTCATCCGCTGCTCATCCTGCGCCACCTCCACTGCTCAGCAGCAGCATGAACAGCACCCAAAACAACCACCAGCTCCAACTCCACCGCCACCATACGATCAGCACTTTCTAAATAAGGTAACTTCAATCCTTTCGAGCAAGTCTCTCGACACCTCCAAATGCAGAGAAGCCCTGTCTCATATATCACCTCACCATTTCGATCACATCTTCTTCGAGCTCCGGTCCTCGACTAACCCAAAAACAGCATTAAATTTCTTCACATTCGCATCCCAGTCGGTTGGTTTCCGTTTCACGGTTAGATCTTATTGCATTCTCATCAATCTACTTGTTGGGTCCAATCTCATTTTTCCCGCTCGCTTGCTTTTGATCCGCTTAATCGATGGCAATGTACCTGCTCTGTTTGAGAAACCAAATGACAGGCATCTTGAGATTGCCCAGGCAGTTATAGATTCAAATTCAGCAGTTTCAACATTTGATTTATTAGTTCATGTTTACTGCACCCAGTTCAAGAATTTGGGATTGGAGCTTGCTTTTGATGTGTTTCAATTATTGACGAGTCATGGCCTATTTCTGTCTTTGAAGACGTCCAATTTCCTTTTGGACTCGCTTGTGAAGGTGAATGAGCTCGAGAGGAGTTATGAAGTTTTTGGGATTCTGTACAGAGGTCTCTCCTTTGATGTTTACTCATATGGAATTGCAATTAATGCGTTTTGCAAGGGTGGGAAAATTGAAGAATCAATCGGGTTGTTTTTTAAAATGGAGGAATCGGGAATATCTCCCAACGTAGTGATTTATAATACCGTTATCGATGGGCTTTTGAAGAAAGGAAATTTAGATGAGGCTTTTAGGTTCAAGGAGAAAATGCTTAAGAATGGTCTGAATCCTAGTCTTCAAACTTATAGCATTCTTATAAATGGTCTGATGAAATCTGAGAGGGTTGAGGATGCAAACCGTGCCTTAAGGGAAATGTCAGACAGAGGGGTTGCCCCAAATGAGGTTGTTTATAACACGATGATTGATGGGTACTGCAAAATGGGAAATTTTAGTGAAGCTTCAAGAATGAGGGATGTGATGGTGTCCAAGGGGATTTATCCAAATTCAGTCACCTACAATTCACTTATTAAAGGCTTATGCAAGGTTGGTAAGATGGAGCAGGCTGAGTGTCTTTTGGAGGAGATGTTATCGGCAGGGGTTTCCCTAAATCCTTTTGCCTTTAATTCAATTATCCAATGGCTTTGTCTTCGATCTAGGTTGGATACTGCAATTCAGCTCTTGAGAGAGATGGTTTGGAGGAATTTAAGGCCCAATGATGGGGTTCTGACAAATCTGGTTGGTCGGCTTTGTAAAGTGGGGAAACATTCTGAGGCAGTTGATGTTTGGTTTATGTTATTGGAGAAAGGGTTTGCAGCCAATACAATAACCTCAAATTCTCTAATTCATGGACTCTGTGAAAGTGGTAATTTGCAGAAAGCAGTTAGACTTCTCAAGGAGATGCTTGAGAGGGGACTAGCACTGGATAAGATCACATACAACACACTGATCTCAGGATGTTGCAAGGAGGGGAAGTTGGAAGAAGGGTTTAAGTTGAAAGAAGGCATGATTAAGCAAGGATTTAAACCCGATGTTTTCACTTATAGTGCACTGCTACAAGGACTATGTGATATGGGTAAAATGGATGAAGCTATTGGTCTTTGGGATGAGTGCAAAAGAGATGGCTCGGTTCCTGATCTTTCGATGTACAGCATCATGATAGATGGATTTTGCAAAGCTAAGAGAGTTGAAGAGGGGAAAATTCTCTTCAATGAGTTGGTCAACCAAAACTTGGAGCTGAATTCTATTGTATATAATACCCTAATTGGGGGGTATTGTAGAATTGGAGAGATTCTGGAGGCCATTAAGCTTCGTGATGAAATGAAGAGTAATGGTATTACACCAACTGTTAGGACGTACTATTCATTAATACATGGAATGTGCAAAGTTGGCCATGTTGAGGAATCTAAGGACCTTCTTGATGAGATGAGAGGAGAAGGCTTGATACCAGAGGTCTTCTGTTACACTGCATTGATTGATGGGTATTGTAAGTTAGGCAAGATGGACAGAGCTAGCAACATTTTGCAGGAAATGATTGCATATAGAATAGCTCCAAATAAGTTTACTTACACTGTCATGATTAATGGGTATTGTAAACTGGGTGACATGCAACAAGCAGCTGAGCTTCTAGGGACAATGGTGGGGAATGGTATTGTCCCAGATATTGTCACATTCAATACATTGACATATGGATTCATCAAAGGAGGAAAAATAGAAGAGGCTTTCAAACTATGTGATCAGATGTCCCAAAGAGGTATTATGTTGGATGAAATTACGTATACCACATTGGTTAATGGTTTATGTAGTTCAGGATTTTCAAGAGAAGCTACTCTAATATCAGAGGGTATCACCAAACGGGGTATGCTTCCAGAGCATATTAAGCCAATACATTTTACAAGTGAGCCTTTGAAGCTTGAGTAAGGATCTTTGAAGAAAATTTTGCCCATCTATTGGAATCATGGCATTATTTTGGATCCATGTTGCTAATGTCAATAGGACCCAAAAATCAAGAACTTGAATCATGACATTATTTCATCCTGATATTAGTTGGTTCCTCAGGTAGCAGCAGAAATAGTCATTAATCTTGAGCTTAAAGCAAACTTCCGCAAAATAATTCCTTGCAAGGTTGCCCTATTTTTTAAGTGGCACTTTCTTGTACTCAGACCTGCCTCAAATCTTAGGTTATATCACTCGAGCAAGTATGTTTCTTATTACATTTCTATAATCTATGTTCCATGGACTATTTCCTAGATATTTGATTTACATGTGTTCTGGCTTATGTTTTTTTGCAGGCAAATTGTTTCTCTACCCCACATGGGTTCTGGCTTCATGAGTATCCTGTTTATAAAACATTTGCTTTTATAAGGTGCTGTTTTTTCCTGCAAATTCCCTGCCTATTTTACTCTCTGTTCAGTATCTCCTTGCTGGTTTTCTTATGAGAATGTTACCATGGTGGGAGCAAAGGTTCCATCTATATACACCTGATGCATATATAATTGTAAATGGCCTTGATAACTATCTCTCAAAGAAAACTGAAAGAATTCCTTGTTAACCATAACTTTACACTTAGAAATAATTTCAATCAAAAGACACAAGGTGGACTGATAGGTCGTTTGGTAACTGCTAAAATGGCTGAACTGAATGATTTATTGCTTTGTCTTTTAGTGGATAAGTAGGTTGTAAGCTCCTTAATGGCTGATAGCATGTTGAATTGATTATTATACCCCTAAATATTTTCTTGTCTGATTATTTTAGAGGAATAAGTCATTCAGTTCATCCACAATTCCACATCAGTTACCAAATGACCCTGAAGTGCTTGCTTTTTCTTGGTTTTAGCCTAAATATATTGGCTAAATATATTTAGCCACTACAGCCTTACCATATGTCAGATATTATATATTTTTTTTATTGGTAACCTTGAACTTAATTAATTTGAGAAGAATAATAAGCTACAATCAAATATGACAATATAGTCCCATGACCATCTCTAAATGCCCTATCTATGCCTGAGAGCCCAGGACTGCTGAAGCCACAACCGTCAAAATTCAATTTAACTTGGTCTTCAGTTGGAGTCTGCCATTGCAATAAAACTGTGGATCTATCCATAGCTGGGGATGTCATCCACTGCAATCCTCTGAGAATATTATCTGAGGTAAAGGGGGTAAAAATCTCCAGAATTTTCTCCCAGTGCACTATATTAACAGAAATGCTTTCAATGATTGTTTCCTTGGTTCATGTCTTCCCATTGAATATTTTTTATTCCTCTCTTCCTATTCAATTCAAAGAACATCCACCATAGTGCACCTCCACATAATCTTCACTCTATTTGAGGAAGTAGAAAGAAGCTTTGAACAAGTTGTACATAGTTGTTAAGGCATATTGGTGATTCTAGGCAATGGTGAAATGCCTAGTCGCGTAGGTGGGTGTCTAGGCATCACCTAAGCAATAGAACTTTACAAAAAAAAAAAAAACTAAATTCTAGGTCATTTCCTTAGTTATAACTTATATATACCAATTAGCATGTATATAAATTGAGAAGTAACGATGTCTTTACTAATGACATTAAATTTTCTTTACTGATTAAAAAGTAACTTTAATTTTCCTCTCAAGAACATGGCAAATCATCATATCTAAAAGACTAACATTTTAAATATACTAGTTTTAGTACTTCAAACATAAGGCAATAATATAATATTTAATAGAGCAATTTCATGTCAAATTACCTGAAAAAAAAATTTCATGTTCAATTATCAACAAAAGAAGGATATGATTCTATACTAATAAAAATATGATATAGAGAGAAAAAGATCAAGGGGCTCTATTTAATGTGAAAGGGAGGGAGAGAGTTTTGAAAAAATAACAGAACTCTTTTATCCTTCTTTTTTTTATCTTCTCAAAACCCTTGTATATTATATATTCAATAAAAATTGATCTAGCGAAATGAAACAGTTCACTTGGCTGGCTGATGCACTAGCCAAAGTGCCAAACAAATAGCAGAAAGACCTCAGCTATTTTGGGGAATGCCCCATGGGGGATAGACTGTTAAATGGAAAAAATGTAAAGAAGAAAGCATGGTTAAGCACTAGAGATTGACCTTCTTGCCTATGGGGTCTAAGGCACATATTCTTTTGTACATCATTTTTTCGTACAATCAGTATGTTGAGTTGCCCTTTTTTATCTATTTGTCTCAATTTATTCTTGAGTGGGTAACCTTGTAACTTACTATTTATTATAAGCATCTCTGAACTGCCCAACTTGTTTTTGCCTTTCTCAAACTCATGGTCCCTTCAATTCATGGTTATCCTTTTTCTTTCTTATAGTACAGTTCAGAATAATAATTTGATATTTTGGTCCAAGTTGTCCAGACTTTTCTGTTCATAATCTTTTTTTTTTAGTTGTGTTTTCTGTCGCATCTTTTTATCATACTACTTTATCAGGATGTGCTGGCTGCAATCAAGGATTGAAATGAGACTTTAAAAATATTTCAAATATGATAGAAATTATTAAAACTTTAAGGTCAAGTTTATTTGTTTAATTTATGCATTTATTTTGATTGTTAGAAGGCTGAGTTTGAGTTAAACTTTAGTAAAAGTTTTGGCTTCCCAGTTGAAGTTTGGAACTCTGACTAAAGGTCAAAACATGCATAAATATTGTAAAGAAATTTACGTGAATATGCTTCATGCATTGCTAAAAGAACAATAATGAGGCTATGCTTAGAATTTGCTATAATAACATTTTTGTACAAGTCAAATAACAAACAAACACTAGAAATTCATATTTAAAAGAATTAGAGGACAGTATTGTATATAATAATTGTCAACTTGTCATGCAATTTACATAAAGAAGTGTAGAAGATTACAGGTTTGTGATTTTATGGTGTTTTGAAGCTTGGTACCATAAGTTTGTATCATTTGAATATTCTGTTGAAAACTAATTTTCGTTATCAAATAATAAGCCCTTTTTAATAGAACTGTGTTTTATTTAAAGGGTTGAAATCTATTTAACCTTGATTTGGAAGATCCTATGGGTCTAAACTTTAAAAACTAATTTATTGGAACTTATAAACAAACCACTTTAGTGGTGCTTGGTTTCAACTCTCCAGAAATATTGCCCACTTCTAGGTTTTTTACTGAATGGAATGATATCTCCTTCAAGTAATTGGTCTAAACCATTTTCTTGTTTACCCAGTAATGGTAGAATATCTTCATTTGCTGTCATGATTAGATTTGGCCATATATATAGCAAAACTCAAAATTTAAGTATTCTCATAGTCATTTAACTTATCTTGCAGAACTGAATCTCTATGAATAGTGAAGTGCTCCCAACTATTGTCCACTGGATTGGTATCTATTTGGAGAACTGCATTGTAGAATTTCATGACAACTTCTGCTATTCTCTCTGGATTTAGAGGTATCAATCTCCATTTTCTAGGGAAAAATTATTTTGATTTAAACATTGTTAGACCACTGTTGTATGTCTTTTCTAGGAAACTGTTTGACGTAGGAAGTAATATTATGTACTTATGGCTGTATAATTGTCTCTTTCGAGTGTTCTTTCCAGGTTATGTTTCATACGTAGCTGGATTTCTTGGTTGATGTGATTGTTATGTGATTGTATTCGCAATTTCCCAGCTGGTAATGACTGATGACAAAGTACCTTGCATAATCACATTAATATTAGGAGTTATAACCTAGTGGCTTGTTCAAATAGTACTTGATTGCCTTCGCTAGCTTGAAAATCTGGGAGGACTGAAAAACTTCAGCTTAGGTGTCTAAATAATGAGATTCATGGGAATTGACCCCATGCTTATGTGGATAAGCAATTCATTTTTACGTACCTTATTTTCTAAGGAAGTTTATTTATCTTATCAAATTTTCCAAAAGTTGTCGAGAGAATTATTGGTCCCAGTTGCATGCTCCAATGAATAACTAATTATTTTAAAGTCAATTTAAGTTCATTATTTTTTTTTTACCCAGAAATAGGATAGGTCATCTAAAGTTTATGTAAATTCCTTCTTTCTTTCCTGAACAATCTGCATGCCCATATCAACTGTAAACAGGTTATTGCCCATTTGCCCTTATGTTTACTATTATTATGAATCCAATCATTACAACATAAGAGCAGTGAAGTTAGTTTCATCTCAGCTCTCAGGTCTTAGGATTCTTTCCAAACAAAGGAAATGCATAAAGGTAATGAAATGGCCTATGACTACAGAATTAGCATACTTGCCATTCAGTTGAGTATGATAAAAATGAGAACACCCTTTACATGGGAATCGCAAAGACCCATTGTCTTGGTTATCAACACACACATCTCCCTTCCCTTGAAATGAATGTTATGCATTTGATTCTTTGCTAAATGACTGCACCACCATGTGCAATTTTTGTTTGGTAAATCACCCTGCGTAATTATTCATAATCAGCTTTTCTGGATGTAATTGTACTGCTTTACCAGTTCTCTGTTGCTACTTGTTCAACTAGTTCCATAGTAGGCTTCATGGTTTGCAACTTTACAAATCCCTTCTGCATCCAATGTTACACCCATGTGCATTTGATGCTGACTGAACATCTGGAGGAAGTCAGCAACCAAATTATTTCTTAAGATTCTCTGACTAACATGAAATCATGTTTTGCAGGCCATAGGATGGATTGCCATACTACTTCCTGTTTTATTTTTTGTCAATCTACCATAGCTGCTACTGCTACCATCTTTGATTTGCGCAAGGTAGTTTTGTTCCTTTGACAATTGAACTTTCAAATATGTTTTCTGTCATTTTTGTTTTTTTTTTTGTAGTTTTTATCTTTTATTACACTGAACTATTTCTTTTTAATTCAGGATCTCTATGGTGTGGCAAAGAAAGATGGTAAAATTATATCTGGTGCACAAATTCGATCTTGTGGCCTCAAAAATTTGCAAGGTGTCTGTATGGAGGCAACTGTTGCATGGTCAGGAGGGTGGACTCACTTCTTTTCACTCACTTAGACCCAAGTTTGGAAAAAGTTTATCAAAGCACCCATCTAATCAAACTGCAAGATCCGCAAATGTTACTTTTGATTGATTAAGCAAGAAATGTATATGTTTCAGCAATGACCAGTAGTTGATCCAGCATCCAAATTCTAATTCTATAAAAAAGGTTGTAATTCTACAAAATTACTACATTATTATCTCTTTTCATTTCTTTAAAATTGGAGAGAGAAATGCTTTAAGATGTGAAGGGAAAGTTACTTGTTCACCTTTCAGCGTAATGTTCTGAAATTAAGTGTATAATTAAAAAAAATAAAAAATAAAAAAACTGGTATTCTTTTACTGCCTGTATCATGCTTTTTTTAAAGCAAAACATTTAAGAAAACCATGGTTTTCAAAACCGGACTGAACAGTCGGACTGGAAAAACCGGGAACCAGTCAGGTGACCAGTTTTGGTTTTCTCCAAAACCGTTGATTTTGGTCAGCCAACCGCTGACCTGGGTGGTTAACCGTTTGAACGGTTTTGACCGTTTTTATTTATTTATTTTTTTTTTTGTCAGAACAGGTTGAATGGTCGGACCGTTCGACCCGGTAACCGGACCCCTGAGCGGTTCGGTCTCTGGGTCAGTTTTAAAAACCATGAAGAAAACATTAACCATCTGAACTACCTACCGTCTATAAATATCCAAAGGTCATGTACAAGGCTCATCAAACCATCGAACAACCCGGATTGGGTGTCTATTTTAAAAACAAAGTCTCACCTCAAGACCCTGTAAAATGCAAAATTTTATCCAAGTGATGCTGAAGTCGCCTGTATACCGTAGAATACTTACCATGTAGGCTGTAGAGCAGATAGAACTGTTAAAAGGGTCTATTTGCAAAGGCTCAGTTTGGAAGGGTACAAATACAAATATGTACAGTGTAAATATATACAAAATAATACAAAATACAAGGTTTTGCACTCTAAAAATCTGTATTTGTACTTTTTTCAAATTGAGCCAAAGGTTGGGAAGAGTACAAATACAAATATATACAGTGTAAATGCAGATTTAGAAATACAAAATATAAGGCTTTGCGCTGTACATATTTGTATTTGCACTCCTTCCAAACTGAGCCAAAAGAACATTTGCAACAGCAACAGGTTGCTAAGGGGGTGTTCTTTAATGTGAATTATTTTTCTTGTTGTGAATTCCAGAAACAAAACAAAACCAGCTGGTTTGAAAACAAAATAGTTCTTAATACAAAAACATGGAAAACATGTTCTTATTATATGATTTTTCCAAAACTGAAAACCAAAAGCATGCTGTTGAATTACTGGACTTTCTGGTTTGAGAAACAAAACCAGCTGGCCTTCAATGTTCGTCTCTAGGACAACTAACGCAGTCCTTCCACGGTTTCACCTATACAGGATCAGAGCCAGTCTGCCCTGCAAGTCACAGTAGATGAACAAAGGATCAATCTCTCTCTCTCTACCTAAAAAAACTGAAAAATCAATGATAAATTATCTTGGAATAGCCCTGCATTCCATTAAATGTTTAAGAAGTTTTTGTTGCATCCCAAATTCTGAATCTTTCAAGCAGGTAATTGATTTGATGTCATTAAGATCAAGGAACTTATCAATTACTTATTATGAACTTACTAGCAGGCTTCTTTAACCATATGCTTTTAAATCCCAAAGCACAAAGCCTGAAATTGGGACTTTATGCTTTTGGGTTTTAAAAGCACACATCCTAAAGCCCATCCAAACACAAATTAAGTATATATTATAATTTTTTGAAAATGTATGATTATGGAATGATCTGCAAAACCTAGATAAAAGGACATATGCTGTATAACTGCAGAGATGGAGAGTTTAGATGTAATTGTTGAAGAGGAGAAAGAGTAGCTTGTATGGCTGTTTGAATCACAGAAATATTTTATTTATAAACAGTCTAAGTGATGAAATCAAAGGCTTTAGGAAAGAAGTTGGGTGGTGGCTGTATTGTTTAGCTATTGACATGATAGGTTTCTTAGGGTTGGGCCTAGGTTGAGCCTTAGCCCAGCCCAATCCAATCCGCATAAGTTGTAGGGATGTAAATGGATTGGATTGGATTTGAATCGGGATATATCCAAATTTGATCTGACATTGTTTTATAGGAGATCTAATTCAAAGATTCGATTGGATTTGATAGGCAACGATTTGAATTTGAATCCGATAATAAATCGGATCTTTGGATATGATCCGATTCGATTTGTTTTTCTTTAAAAATTAATAAATTATTAAAAGAAATTAAAATATACCAATTTAAACGAAGAAGAGCAAAAAATACAAGCATTTTTTAAATTATTTCCATCATATATATTAATATATACATGTTTTTTTATAAAAAATAAATAATATAACAACTTTACAAAAATATAGTATAAATAAATAACATATATATATTAATATATCTTGGATCGGATAAAGACTTATCTGAATCCAGTCCAATTTCTTATCGCATCCGATCGGAGGATCCGAACAGAAGTGATCCGAATTCGACCAAATAGTATCTGATCGGATCATTCGATCCATTTGCAACCGCATCCTCAATTCCCCATCTCATACCAAGGGGAAAGCGTTAACTATTAGTTATTCCAATTCAACGGCTAAAAGTGATCACCTTGCCCGGTCACGCACGCACGTTAGGCAATGCTATCGCGCACTTTAGTTCATGTCGTTAAAAGGTCGAGTAGGGTAATGCCATCGCAAACCGCATTAGATGCGCGTTCCAAGAGAAATTAGGGTTCTGAATCCCAGATTATTCTGAAGGACAAAACTGCCCTCCCCGTTCTCCACTACTTGTTCGCTTTGGTAATTCCTTCAATAATCGATGGCAAATATGTTGATGGGCGTTATCTCTTGTTTCTCGAACGCGAGCGTCGATCAGGCCTGCCATATCACCCGCGCTACCGCAGAAACGCACGATTCCGTGACCGGCGCCGGAGCCAACTTCTCGAGGTCGAGGTCTGCTCCTGTCGAAATTTATTAATTTTCATCAAATATTGTTTTTCTCCCTTCGTTCTAGGGATCTAAATCCTCCAATTGACCTAGATTTGTTGAGAAAGATAACGCTGTGATCTACGCAGTGTCAGTATCAGCCACTAAGAGAGAGAGAGAGAGGAAAAAAAAACTGGTTCGGAGTCTGAAGGAGAAGAAGATTTAAGGTTAGCTTCCTTTGAATTCAATTCGCTTACTTGAAAACAAAAATTAAAAATAAGATTACAAAATATATGCCCTAGATGGTTTCTTGTAATTTGGATGTATTCCTCAGTACTTTAATTACTCATATATGTATAGAGTTTCACTTTCAGTGTCAAAGCTTTGAGAATAACTAGTTTAGGGTTATATGGTGCATGTGCATCTCCCGCCCCACACCCACTGTAGCACTAATTTATAATAAATTCAGCTCCACAGCTTTATATTACTAAAAGAAAAGATAACAAATAAGCTTTAGAATTTATAAATTAGAAAAAAATTTACTTTGAAGAATTAAATGTAGGGTGGGAAGTGTCTGAAATCCCAATGAATGTAATTCATCTTTTGCTGTTCATGTATGTATGAATGTATGAATGTATCCTCTTTGTTTGTAGAGGAGTATGATTTGCAATTTACCGTGGGATGATGCATTCTGATTCTAGTTGGCTAGTATTTTTCTGTCCACCTCTGTATTGTTGAGTATAGAAATTGTTAATCCACCATATATCACTCTTCATAAGCTTCTTTTTTGTTTCATTTTTTTTTTGGTGGGGTGGGGTGGGTTATTTATGAATAATTGCTCTATTTATAAGTTCCGTGTTTTTTTTTTCCACAGGGCAAAGGAATCTCTGAGTGGAGAGATTTAGATTTTCTCCATGCAAATAGATATTCAAGAGCCTATGTATGAACATGAAATAGAAGACTCTAGGCCAAATGTGGGTGGAAATACGGTGAATGATGAAGAAGTGCATGGAGAAGATGAACCAGTTTTCAGATTTCTGACCAGCAATCTTGCTTTCACAGAAGAGGATACAGTTTTTGAGCCTTATAAGGGAATGGAATTTGAGTCACATGAAGAAGCATATGCATTTTATGAAGAATATGCTAGTTACTTAGGATTCACCGCCAAGAAAAGGAATACTCGTCGTTCAAGACGAACTGGGACATTTATTGATGCAAATTTTGCATGCTATAGACAAGGAACCAAGCATACAAAGCAAGGAGTCATTAATCCACGACCTACTAATAAAACAGATTGCAAAGCAAGCATGCATGTGAAGAGAAGGCAGGATGGAAAGTGGTATGTACATAACTTTATAAAAGAGCATAACCATGAGCTTTTGCCAGCTCAAGCATATCATTTTCGAAGCCGCAGGTGCATGAATGCTATTAGCAAGAAGCATTTAGAATTTTTATGTGCTGGCCAAGTACAAACTAGTAATATCTGTAATGCCATGTCCAATGAGTGCAATGGAGACAAAAGTGTTTGTTATCCAAAGAAAGATGTCAGAAATCATATAGATATAAAAGCATGTTTGGCTATAAAACAAGATGATATACAAGCTTTGCTTGATTATTTCATACATATGCAACAGGAAAACCCCAACTTCTTCTATGTAGTTGATTTGAATGATGAGCAGCGCCTGAGGAATGTTTTCTGGGTTGATGCTAAGGGAAGACATGATTATTTCAGCTTTGGCGATGTTGTTTATTTTGATACAACATATCTTGAAAGAAGATATGACTTGCCATTTGCTCCTTTTATTGGAGTGAATAATCACCTTGAGCCTATATTGCTTGGATGTGCTTTACTTGCAGATGTCACTGAATCAACATTTGTTTGGTTGATGCAGACATGGCTTAGAGCAATGGGTGGAGTAGCTCCAAGAATGATAGTTACTAATCAAGATAAGGCTTTGAAGGAATCTGTTGCAGAGATCTTCCCATATGCATGCCACCAATATTGTTTGTGGCATGTATTGATGAATATACATGAGAAACTAAGTCACGTAATAAAAAGAAATGAAAATTTCATGGAAGAGTTTACTAGATGCACTTATAAGTCATGGACAGAGGAAGAATTTGAAACTGCATGGTGGAAAATGGTTGACTACTTTCAACTTAGGGAGGATGATTGGATTAGATCATTGTATGATGATCGTAAGCATTGGGTACCAGTTTATATGAAGGGTACTTCTGCTGTTGGGATATCTACTACCAACCGATCTGACAGTATTATCTCTTTCTTTGATACTTGTGTGCATCAGAAAACCACTTTGAAAGAGTTTTTAACGCAATGTAAAGTGATTCTACAAGATAGGCATGACAAGGAATCTGGAGCAGATTCTGAAACATGGCATGAAATGCCTCCTTTGAAGTCTCATTCACCCTATGAAAAGCAAATGTCTACAATCTATACCTACAAAATATTCAGGAAATTCCAAGAAGAGGTATTGGGAACGGTTGCATGCCATCCTAAAAAAGAGAAAGAAGATGGAACCCACATCATTTTCAGGGTTCATGACTTTGAAGCACAAGAAGAGTTCACAGTGACATGGAACAAAACGAAGTTGGAGGTGTCTTGTCTATGTCGTTTATTTGAATATAAAGGCTTTCTTTGTAGGCATGCAATGGTTGTTCTGCAATTTTCAGCTTTGACTGAAATCCCATCCACGTATATTCTTGAACGGTGGACTAGAGATGCAAAGAACAGGTATAGAACAAGACAAAGATCAGAGGAATTGGGATCTAGGGCACAACGCTGTAATGATTTGTGTCAACGAGCCCTTAAATTGGGTATAGAGGGATCGATATCTCAAGAGAGTTACACTATTGCAGTTTTTGCAATTGAAGAGGCTATTAGAAAATGTGCAGTAGTAAACAACCCTGTAAAGTTTTCTGTGAACCCCAGCACATCTGTAACTTGGGATGGTTTTGGCACTGAACAGACCATGCAATAGGTGGTATACCCAATTAAAACTAGGCAATAGAGAGGCTGCAAAGGTAAAAAGGCACGAATTGCCTGATTAGTACATTTCAATTATATCAATCAAGCATTATATACCATATATTATTATAATTCTTAGACTGTATTTTCATGCATGCAGAGACAAATAAGCCAGGTGACACAACACCTACTGGTAATGGTTAGCATTGGCACACAATGGAAATGTAAGGCATATATACATGCTATTTATAATCATGATTAGAAATTCTGTATCTCCATATGGTATAGTAAACATAGTTTTATTTCTTTTATTGGGATTTACATTTGTTGTAGGAATAACTGGTTCAAGTCCTGCCAACTTGCTACCGTGGCACTCAATGGGGCAGGCTATGAATATGAAACTAAGATGGTTAGGCGTCCACATTGTGACTGAACATAGATAGAGTGATGACTCAATACTTCTACGTGTATCTTGTTTCATAAAATACTGTACTTACAGAAGGAAAAAGATGGTAAAAGAAAATAATTGAAAAGATTGTTCCGATAATTACAACGTTGCTCATATTTGCCTTCTCATTTATTTATTGTTGTTGCCCTAAACCCAATTTTCTTTGTTAATCATGGATTTGAATCGATGCAATCAACGTACTACCATTTTTTTATGGTAATCAATACACTTGAAATGATGCTTTACAGGCCTGATAAACTTTAGCTAGCTTTTCGCTTTTAGCCATTGCCAAAATTTGAGAGGAAAAATGCACGAGGGATGTGGCATCAGAGTTCACACCAAGGTTCTACCGGCCTGTATTGGTACTGTTTTTTATGTTTCTTTTTTTTTTCGAAACTGGTTTAGAGGGGCCGGTTTAAGACCGGTCTACCCCCTGAACCACTTGCCGATCCGAAACACCCCTGTAGGGGCGTATCGAAAAGGCTCCAATACGTGAGCCTTTATTTTGTGGTGGTAGGGGCTACGTATCAGATGATGCAACGACAACCTTTATTTTTACTGATTGGTGTTGGCACTTCCCCAATTTTTAAGCTTAGAGCAGTTGGCCAGTTGCCAACTATGACTACCCTATTACTTTAATAAATAAAATTGGTTTAATCTTCAGTGATCATTTGGCTTAAATCCTTTGGAAAAATAAAAGAGCACATTGACAAGAGGCGCCTCATCAATAATTGGACTAAATATTGGATTTTGTCACTGAGACAGTGCCTTAGGCTGTGTTTGGTTGCAGTGCAAATTTATTTGCACTAGTACAAATGCATGGGAGTGCAAATGTAAAAAATGCAAATTCTTGTTTATTTTTGTTTTGGATTTTACTTTGTTCATGTCTTAATTTACTTCATTTGTACTGCAATCAAGCAAAATAAGCTAAAATTTGAAACAAGAACAGGTCAGAATTTACACTCCAATCATTTGCACTGTCATGGTTTTGCATCAGTGCAAATTTATTTGCATTGAAACCAAACACAGCCTTATGGACATCCACATGGGTTTCAGACCCTTTTTTTCGGTTGTCTAGTTCAATCCAATAGGTCTCTGCAAGAAAGTGGAAACAGTCGGTAAGACTGCTGCCTTCTGGTGGTGTAGTACAGGGGATGTTATTTGAAACTCATAGATAACTAAGAGCATTGATGTTTTATACACACCAATGCACATGTAAGTCTCACAATCTCGGTATGAGTTTTCCTCTGATACCTCTAAGCGCTCTTAGTAACCATGAAATATCAAACCATAAACAAATTGCTGGAGTTTTCTGACAGTAGGGTTGTTGGACAAAATTCTGTCATTTTTAGTTTCAGTAGTGTGCACGATGTCTACGCGACTAGACCACTTAATTGAATACTGATGCACTGTAAATTTGCTCATCAAATCCATCTATTTACATGGTTGATTCGCATGGTCCACCTTCCCTTTTCAACTAAATAACAGGGCAAAAATATCACGAATGAGCAGAACTTGGTTTTGGTGAGCAATTAATCGATCTGTTTATGAAAACCCCAGATACTATGGTCAGATTCAAGGCAAATGAAAATTTTCACTTTTGTAAGGTCTTTAGACCACCTCAAAGTCTCAAACTGTTGGTTCAGGGATTAGAAATGTAAAAAATGCTTCTCTTAACTCTGAAGAGACTCACATATAAAATGAATGAAAGTGATTGAAGAGCTTTATGGTCTTCTTTGTGTTCTTTCATCTTAAATGTGACGAAACCATAGTTAAAAGAAAAAGGCATTACAATAGCCTCGCCATGTTTTCAAGGTTCTCATAGAACTATGATATTACTGGAGTAACAGATAAATATAATGTATATGATCATCAGAAAGGTGTTTAAGAAAAAATCAATCTTGTGAACCCCACTGCACTGAATGATCGTTCCACTGAAGCATCCTCTCTTCTGCTTGATGCCTCTGCCACCACCTTCAAGAACAAATGTTGAATTCGTTTGGCCATTGCTAAACAAAATGCACCAAAAGAAAGGACCTCGGTGAGTCCCAATCAAGCCTACTCCCACTTCAGTGTGTTCTTTGCTTCTCAATAGGGATAGAGCCTTCTTGTCTCGGACAAGAATGTTTGAGAATGCTTGTGATGGCTCCAGATACTTAAACTGACACCCCACTATGTGGCCAGATATGTTGTCAAAGGTAGGCAGTTCTACACCACAGTTGGGTGCGAAGATCTCAGTGAAGTCATCTTCAGAAGGTTGGCAGCTTACGGTGTTATTGGCAGTACAGTTACCTTTGCAGTCCACTGCATACTGCAAGGCCATGCACCCAAGACCAGGATTGTCTTTTAGCCTTGGAAGCTTTTGGGCTGTTCGATTCTCATTAATAATAGAAACAAGCTCATTTGCAGGGTTTCCTGCACAACAATACCACATAATAGCTTAAGAGAATTAACAGAACAGGATAAAACCATAGAATTGGGCTACATTATAAGAGTGCATAGGCAGTCAAAATTAGAGCATGAACGGTAGTATGCTATACTTAAAAAGAATGCATGAAAAAGCGAACATATAGAGCATGAGTGATGGCATGTTATCACAATAGTTAAGTTAAAGAAGAGCTAGTATGATGTAAGTTAGCAAATATCAACAATGTCATATGGCAGAACACTTGATCTCTTCCTGTTATCAGCAATGTCCACCAGGAACCCGATACCACACTTGTAGATCTGTTAGCTGGAGATGCGAGGAACATTGATATTCCCAACAATAAGTTTCTCTTGAACTACATGTTCATCAAAGTTCTTTTATAATTTTTCCTTTTGAACTACATGTTCATCAAAGTTCTTTTATAATTTTTCCTTGGATCATTTAAGATAGAGTGCCAATAAATTGGTGTATTAAAATGACAATGGTGTTAAATAGGTGAGCAGAGGTTTGATGATGGATGTACATACATATGATTCGCAGATTCAAGTGAACAAATATGGATTCCACATACCAGCAGAGGTAATCAGGTTGGAATTGATGAGGCAAGGGTTAATCATGGAAAGGTTTCTAATTTGAGATTCCAATGATGATTCAGTAGGTTGGGATTAATCAGAACGTGAAAATAGAAATTCTATGTTGTCTGCAGGGGATGGAGAGGAAATAGAGAATAAGTCATAGCTTTGTTTTGAGTTTCCAATTGGAAAATTTTATGTGAATTTTGGTTGCATTATGAATGCTGGAAGTGGGATAGAGGATAGATCTATGGAATTTCCAGACCTCCAGTTCCAGATTCTTTCAGCAAAGGAGAACATTTTAGGTCCTGTTAGTCAGGCTAAAGGTCTGAAGAACTACTAAGTCTACTATATGTTCAGGTTACCAGGCCATTGTCTAGATTTAGGTCTCCATGGGCTAGGGCTGAGTAAAAAGGCCATTACCAAATCTTGGGTTAATTCGGATTAGCTGAACATGATGGCTGTGCAAAAATCTTTGGAACCAATGATAACACCCCATGCCAGTCATAAAATGCTTGGGTGGGGTAGACTGGAAACAGAACAATGCCTTTTTTTGGCACAAAGTGACTGTTCTCAGACTCAAACCCATGTTCTAACACTTGTCAGCCCAAGATTTAAACCAAATAATGGCCCCTGAGCTAGGGATTGAGTAGCAAATAAAAATTGGTTTAAAGAAGGGGCCCTAATAAGAATCATCATGGAGGGGAAAGGTGTGGTGTAGGTTGGTCAAGTGTTTGTTGTTAAAGTGTTAATAGAAAATTTGATCTTAATACAATAGTCAAAAGAGAGGTTCAGGTAAAGAAGGCTTTGGGTGTATTCTTTTTCTTGAGGGTGATGGTTTTGATTCAAAAAAGTTTGTAATGAGCCGGAAGTTAAAGAACTCAGAAATAAGAGGGGACTAAAAGCAAGTCAGAAGAGGCCAGTTGAGAATCTCTGATTGGGGCGGTTACTGAAAACGAGATTGGAGGGGAGAAGGTGGAGATGATATGTGAGCAAATTGATCAAGGGGGATCAGAACTTGAATGAAGAGGGGAAGGATTTCTTAGGATGAGATATGAGGAAGATTTATAAAGGAAAAAAGGATGGTGACATAATTTGATTTCTTTCTCAGAGTGACAGGGGGCAACACTCAGGAGATCGTTTGAGGGAACTATCATCTCGAATACTGAAGGATAGAATGATCTAGTTGACAATATTTAGGAACTGAACAGTTTTTGCACCCCTTACATTCAGAAAATTAAGCCATGAATGGTGTAGATACTGTTACATGTTGTTAAACTATACCAGCTTCACAGCAAGCAGGCATTTTCCATAGTGAAATTCTTGTTTGTTTGGATTTAATTTACTTCACCTTTTCTATTTCATAATTGTTGTTTTTTGGTAGCTGACTTGACAAGAAGCTTTAAAATTTAAAGAATGAACTATGGGAGTGAGGTATAGAACAACCGGAATCACAAGAAAAACTAGATAATTCTGCAAGAGGGCTTATTGCCCATTCACACAAAAATATGTGCATTTTTGTCTGTCTATGAGTCTATCCATTTCAAAGAAAAATACCTGACTACTTGAGGTTGAGGGTTTTCCACATTATGTTATTTAAGATTGGAAGAAGGTTATATATGGACCATGAAACAAGGTGATTGATCTATGAAACATGACTTTAGTAAAATAGTGAAAAAAAGAAAGAAGGGTTATAGCATCTATAACTTTTCTGATGTTGTATCTTTTATGGTGATGTCAATTTCCAGGTACCTTACACAGCATGCCCATGTTTCTTTCTGCTTGGTCCTGGAAGCAAAAGGACAACAATAATGGTAAACAGTGTTTATTGATCTCATTGACCATTATTGTTCACTTATAATAGTTCTGCAAGCTGGGTATAAGGATACAAAACTCATCTGATCTCTTTATTTATATATCTAATAAAATTATTTTCAAATGATAAACAAAAAAATCAGGTTTATGTTGATATAGATTGTATACATATACAGAAGTTTATTTATATAATAATCTTAAGGGACCAGATTTTAAATAATCCATTGGAGGTTCTTCATACACCCATGCTAAGAGTGCAACAACAAAAATTTTGAACTTTATCTAAAGAAGCATATGAGAGTAGAATACAAATAACAAACAATGAACAAAGTGAAGTTGAAAAGAATACAAGTAAGAATGCTGCACTTTGCTACATCTTCAATCAAATCGGTTACTTGGAGATCTTAAAGAGACTATGAATAAAATCAACATAATGATAAGCCTGAGATGGAAAAATCTGTCTAAGATAGAATTGCATATAAGACTGATACAAGGAATGAGACATAGATTCTGCAAAACATGGAAGCATATACATTTATAAAGTTTGTTTCACAAATCTAATTGTGCAATATACAAATACTGTACCTATTTGAAAATAAGAGTGAATGGTAAATTAGGTTTTGGTTAAATAGCATCAGCATGTGTCTGTACATGAATGTAGATGATGTCCAACAACATCAAATATCATAGACCACAATAGAGAAGGTTTTTTATTTATAGAAAACAGAATCCATAAGTTCCTCTTTAACTGGTTCTAGGTATGTAATATGCAAGTGAAACATCATTTACTCAATCCATATCCATTGAGCAGGTTTTTCTTCTTTTTCTTTCTTTTTTTTTATTTTATAATTCCTAAATTCAGGACTGAGGGAAAAACAAAGAAGAGTAAACATTAAGGGTGAGCCTAACATGACCTGGCATTGTGAGATTAAGTTTTCACCCAGCAGTACAGTATTGAAATGAACTCTTCTGTAGAATCTGTACTACCAAAACGAAACAAAATTCACTCTGCCTATTAGAGAAGGTAACTGCTGGAATGTCAAGGCATCCAGAGCAAATCTACAAGATGAGCAATCACCATTGAATGGTTGCCCTGCCACAAAGTCCTGTCAGAAGTCAGTGGAGTAGGACGATAATAACCATTCCTGCTATGGGCTATGGGCTATCACACACTTTCACACCTACGGTAAGAGAATGGTAGATTATCAAGAATAACGTAGTTAAAATTGACATCTATTCATCCGATGGTTGGGATCATCTGGCTTGACATATCTGTTGCCTAGAGACATTGTAGTAAGATCCAAACACTGAATCTCGAATCACTTGAATTTGCACCATGTTATCTGATACAATCTGCTCTAGATTGTAGGTTCTGTTCAGACCAGATTTGTACTTCATACAATAGCTACAAGAGGAAGTAGCAATGTAGAAGAAAACAACAGCTCCAATTAAATAAGAAGCTTAAAAAAAAGCAAACAACATTTCCAAACACAAAGAAATAAAACAAAGACAAAAGAGGGAAGGATAAAGAGCATTGTTACCGTGGCTTTTGGCGGAAACCATAACGACAAGCAGCAAGTTACAGAGAATGAGCCAAATGTAGCAACATAGTTTCTTCAACATCATCACGACCACCAACACTTGCAATCTCTGTTTTATTTGGATGGGTTTCGCTTCTAAGTATCTGAAAATATAAAACAAACCAAAAAAATGAGGAAAATTTTGCAAAATTATGGAAATATATTCTTTCTTCACCCTACCTCTAATAATATAATTTATATTCTAGCTACTGCGAGTTGAGAGAAAATTGGAGAAATGCAGATTATATAGACCTCCTAAATGGGTTTGAGTAAGGAGAACGAAAAGAGACGAAAATCGGTAATAGTTTTGGAAGAAATAAACTAAGAAAGGGAGGAGTAAAGAAAATATCAGCTTCTGTTCAGAAACTGGGTTCTTCTCTTTCTCCTCAAGATAGATTAAATGAGCTTTTGGGGGAAGGAATGCAACAAAACAGAAGCGGAAAATTACTCTAAATGCAGAGGAGTTCTGCTCCTTCAACCACTTTGGAGTTTGGACTAATGCGTTTGTTCGCGACTCGGCAAGTAGAAAAACCAGTGAGGAAAAATCAAGAAACTGTTGCTTCAGAGAACTGGGTACTTCTTTAATTTTTAGCAATGCAACATCTTGGTGCGGTTGGTAATGGTGGAAGACATTGCATTTTTCCCGGAAAAGAAGGATGAAGGAGATGACATGATTGAATGTTGCAGAGACCGAGTACAAAAGAAGAGCCAGACTGCCAGTGGTCCCAACTAGCCCTTTGTCTACGGTGGCCTCGGATTTCTTTCTTTTGGTTAAAGAAATTAGAAAATAGATATGTGTACACAGCCTTTAGGTTTGAAACCTGAGGTGGGTTCACGGACTCTATCAATCGAGACGGGATATGCTCCTCGCACTCGGGCGCCTCACATGCACATCCGCCGTGTATTGTGAACATCTCCCATGAATAATAACTTAAAAGTACGGAAAATGTTCCTAAGATGTATTTGTGAGGCGCGTGTGAGGCGTCTTCTGTTTCGAGCAGATCCGGTCTCCTATCAATAAGTCCATAACCCAATAAACAAATAAAAGAGGATTTGGGCCCACTGATATTTGGATGCCAATCAGAAAAGAGGGGTCACTGAACCTTGTCTCAGGTCATAAGGTCCATGGAAATTTCCCTTTTCCCTAATCCCTACCTTTAGTGGGCCATGGCATCAGTACAGACCGTCCAAATTTGTTGGATGTTATTTACTGCATTGGTTGAATGATCAGTGTTGGATGGGTCCATGGGGTTGATCTCCAAACGACTCCATCGTCATCAGTATGGACGGTTGTGATTGTCCACCAGTTGACATTTGAAAATTATTGACCCTTATGTGGGATCAACGCATTGCATACCTAGGCTTACGATACCGCTTGCTGTGCTGTGCGTGTCATGATCAATCCATGCCGTGGCCATGATTGCAGCAGGCACACGGGCCGCACTATTTTCCTTCATGGATTCGATGCATTGAGTGCAAAACTACCCAACGGGATTGAGCCCAGATCTTGGCAGGCTAATAATGGGTTCCAATAACATGGGCCCAATTCCATCACACATATGGCTTTTGTGAACTTGGAGGCCCAAGAGTTCAAGACCCATAAATCCTCTTAGTTTGACAATTGGCATCATAACACCGAGGAATGGTGTGACCGTGTGAGTGCTCGAATGGTGTTGTTAATTGTTATTTACTTATTTATGTCTTCTCATTTGTCTTTTCTGATGTCTCGTCTCCTCTCCGCTGCATGGATGGTTAGATGCTTAAATAGGGCTTAGTTAGGAAAAGAATACAAATGTAAATATAGCAAAATCTTGGATTTCTACTATACATGTTTGTACTTGTATTATTTCAATTGTGAGCCCAGCATTTAGGATTTGCAATGTAACAGTAGTTTATTTAAGTAGTTTTAAATCTATATTTTATAAATAAAAGTGGAAATGCGTAGTGGGAGTTTTGTTGAATTAAAATTTAGGGAGCGGTTTATTCGGTTAAAAATCGAACGGAATAAATCAAATTTTTAAAAATTAAACTTATAAAATATAAAATCAAACCGAAACTGAAATATTAAAAAACCGAAACCAATTCTTTTGGTTGGGTTTTCAGTTATTTTAGTTAAAATCGAATTTTATTAATATTACACTAATATATATTATATATTATATATTAATATATTTATGTATATTATAATATATGTATATGTTAATGTATTTTATATATTTTAATATTATATACATATTATAATATATTAAATTTTATATATTAATAATATATATAATAAATTTTGGTTTTTTCGGTTAATCGAATTTCTAATCTTGAAAACCGAAACCGAAAGCAACATTTTTTAAAACCAAATTAACCAAACCCGAAAATTCCAGTTCTGTTTTTTGGTTTTAACCAAACAATGATCACCCCTCCTAAAATTACTTCTTATTTCATTGTTTGAGAAATTATTTCATTTGTTATTAAAATGTCCATAAATGTCTATTTAATGCATATCTGAAAATGTAACTTCAATTATTACTTTCAACCTCTATGCCAACATTTTTAACAATATAAACTCCGATATTTTAAAACTAACCCAATAACAAAATCATTCTTTATCAAAGTGGTGGCTAAGAAATTAAACCATCCGAATCAAATTGATCGACCTATATAGTCATAGTTAGGTAATAAAATTTTTTAAATAAAAATAAATATAAAAAATTAGATACATTTATGATATTTTTTAATAAAATTAAAAAATAAGTGTAATAAACAATAATTTTTTTTATTGATAATGAAAATTAAATACATAATTTATAATTGAGCAAAAATGAAATTATTTTATTGTTTGGCAAACATCAATAGTTTAACTTTTGGGTCAAATTTTTTAGTGGTTAATGTCATAAATAAATAAATCAATCAATCAATAAAAATTAATGAAATATAAAAATACAAAATGAAAAAAAAATGAATAAATTTAGCAACAGAACATTCAATCACATGTATAATATCATATAATTATCATATTAAACAAGAGGTAAGTGTGACATATCATAATTATTTTTACACATATAAATGCAAAAAAGAATTATAGAAAAAATTGAACACACTAGTCCAATTCAATGTCTGGACTGTCCAATATGTTCAAATTTGTTTTAATTTAGATTGTTTTCAACCAAAACATGGTCCATTGACACCTATATTCATATCTTATATCAATAAACCAGATATTGGCTTAACCTAACCTAATCCAATATGAATTTATTACGAACGGACTAGGTCCAATCCCATATAATAAATATTTTGGACTGGATTAATCCAATCCAATATGTTTTGTTGGTCCATCCAATCCGTCCAAAATTGGTCCATTGACACCCTTACTACTACTTTTTCATTGTTTTTGTGATGCCTTAGTTGGTTAAAGCTACCACGTGATCTGCCTCTATAGCCAATGACTTCAAACCACTTCAGCACACGTCACCACAACTACGTCACAAAAAGGCTTCGTGAGGAAGCAAAGTCTTGCACTGGCAAGGAAACACGGCCTTTCAAGGAGAGCAGGACCTCCCAATAATCTCAATGGGCAACCTTATCCAGACAAACCCAGACCTCATCCAACTACAACACGGGTGTTCGGTCTATATAAAGGCATACCCCTCAAGGTAAGCTCTATGGGATCTATCACACATTACTCTCTTTGGTTTGGACCATTTCTCTACCTACTCACCCCCAAGGTTCAAAGTATCAGAAATGTTATGCGCATCGAAAAGGCAAATTTAAGAGACGTATCGGGATACGCCTTGAATACGCATGGATACGGACGAAAAATTAAGATATGCATGAAAATTCTATAAATACTCTGATAAATCATAAATAATCATCAACATCACTAAATATAAGACATAAATGAGCTATTTATGCATAAAAATAACATGCTTTAGCGGGTTTTATGATAAAATATATATATTATAATCAATATACAAAAACAAAAACATACTATCCAATAAAGTACTTAATTCAGTTCCAACTTCAAATTTTCAATCTATTATAATTTACAAATTGAACATGTGGATCCCAATATGATGAACTTAGAAGTTAGAACATACCTTTATCACTTTCATTATATTCATGGCTTCAGTAAGTTAGTGAATGGTAACAAAGTGATGGAATTTATTCTCAACCTAAATAATATATTATTAAAATTAGATAATTAATAAATAAAAAAAATCATACAAATTATAAAAAATGTCACTACTTAGTAATTTATTATCGTACCTATAATCAAAAGTGACGATCATCAGTACCATAGGAAGTTACATGCAAATTGAAAATATCCATTCCAACTCATCATAGTGGAGTAAGGATTTACATATTCATATTGCTCCAAGTGCATTGATGATAATGAGTTTGAGACTGATAACTTGATCCATAATCATGTGAATCATATTATTGTGTACTCTGTGTGTTGTATGAAGATGAATCATCAGTTTGCCTATCATTACATCCTCCACCAAAAAGCCAAAACTCATAGCGAATAAAGTAGATCTAAGAGCAAATTGAGCAGTAGTCATGTGGTCCATGACATATCCATAATCTAGAGATGATCTTAAATTCATGCTACCCATGCCTTGCATCATTTCATTCACAGGGTTAATATAGGCTTAGTTCCACTCATTTTGTCTTTCATAACCACAATTGCCCATTAACTGTGAATTCCTATTTAAGATATTCATCATTTCATTTTGACAACTTCTAGAATCAACATCTTGATTGTTTCAAGTGTTACTATCTCCATTACCAGCACCACTACCACCACCACCACCATCATCGTCGTCATCATCATCGTCATCATCATCATCATCATTAACAGTAGCTTTGTTTTTCATATATTTCTCTTGTTCTTTGACCCATTGATCAACATTTACACCAAACTGACTAGCAATAAACTCATATGATGCCCTTAGATGTATATTTTTTCTTTGCCACCCATGACAATACTTGATCATCTTCATCATATATGTCATCAAGGTTAATTGAGTCAAAATAACTTTCTCCATGCCTTCTATCTCTAGTAAGATATATAACCCTTAGTCTCATACTGTAATGCACATATACCAATTTTTCTAGAGTCTGTTTCGTATGAATGGGGCCAAAGATACTTCAGTCGAGTTCACAACCACTAGATAAAGCAATTTGTGATAATACCTTTATTGCTATCTTTTGAATATGTTGAGCATCTTAACCATACATCAACCACCATTCAGTTGAAAAATATAAAAAATATTTTAGTATCATATATCATTAAAATAAAAAAAAAGCACTTAATAAAAGACTAATAATTCTAAACTATATTAGAAATTTAGAACTCTATTATACTTATGTTAGTTTTATCTCTTGCTCTTTATGCCAAACCATCTCCAAATCCTTATAGTGCATCACAGAATAATTTGACATTATTGTTATTTGAAATAACAAGTATTAATATTATTTGATAAAATCATCAAAACATATTATATAATTTATAAATTTGTAAAAACTAATGAACAATGAATAAACAAATAATAACTAATAGTTATATAAAAATTTACACTCACCTCTTCTATTGCAATAGCAACATTATCTTCATCAGTCTCCAACTTTACAACCACATTTTTTAAATAACTTGACAAATTCTCCATCAACACTAAGATCCATAGAATACTGAAATGTTGGATTCAAATAATATCCTGAAATTCAAAAAATATAATAATATTAATTATTATTTTTAAATATTTAGTTAGCATAAAGGATTGAATGTAAATAATATAAATGTAWGAAAGAACATACCTACTTTGTGAATATTGTGAACGAGCTGTGAATTTTATATATTCTCTATGATGTGATGTTTATGATTTTCTTATGGGAATTTGGGTCAGTTTCTTTGATTGTTAAAACAACTCTCTACATTGTTTCATATATAAATCCCATTATTACCCGTTTTTCACCATCAACTATCTAAAGGACTTTAACAATGGGCTCAATCATATTGCAATATAGAAAAGTTACTCTAAAAAATTGAGGTTACTGATTATTTTTTCAATTTTTTGCCTAATTGATGTTTTACTTTGTTGCAACGATCTCCAATCATTTGAATCAATCATGGCTCTCAATGATGTTTTTTGAGAAATAAGACTTTGCAGTGCAATGTAATAAATAGCAAATTTGGTGGACCCTAGAAGTATTAGTTCTCCGCCTTTTGTAAACTTCATCATCAAGTTGAGAACTATGATATAATTATAGATGAAATTTGTAATTTTTCGCCCTTTTGCAATAAGACTAGACACCTTAGGTAATTTTGAATTATCTTTTAACATCAAGTCAATACAATAGGTTGCATATTGTGTCCAATATATGTGTTTTTTATTTCATTTTAACATTTTCTTAACTACTTTGTAAGTACTTCCATTGTCAATTATGATTTCAACAACATTTTTTGACCAATTTCATCAATCATTGAATTCATTAGTTTATACAAATATTGTGCATTATGTTGCTCACTTTATGCATCAATAGATTTGTGAAATACTGTTTGTCCATTGCAATAAATCATAAAAATTATGATGGACAATCTGTTTAGCCATGTCCAACCATCACACATGATAGAATTTGTGAAGCCCATAAGCGTCAGCTTTCTGATAAAATGTCTTGAAATGATCATATAATTCAGTCATTTCTTCATCTAAAAACTTTGCCATCACCTCATAAATTGTAGGCCCTTCAAACATTTTCCTACATTAACTATTTGATCTATCATAACTTGATAATATGGGGAAATTGTTACATTTGCAGGAATGTGATTGTATAATAAAAATTTTGCAATTTCTTTTTTTATATTATGTCCAAAGCCTTTTTCATAACATTCCTTAATTTTTTTTTTTCTGTGTAGCATTCACTGTCTCTGTTTAAATATCTATCAATTTTTTCAATATTAAGAGTGTTCCTACTTGATAAATATTTTTTAAAAGGATTTAGTTTTGAAAATGCTCCTTTAATACTTAGTGTACAGAATAATTTGCTTTTATTCCTTGACAAGTATGCTCGTGATGAGCCACCACTCCTTGATACTCTGAATTTACAAATACAAACCTACTTCTTTGAAATCATTGTACTTGCTCATCTTCCCACTATGCAGCTCGTAATGCACGTCTTCCCATATTATATGTTTTTTTTTTTCTGTATCATCATCATCTATGTTAAAATACTGATACATTGATTCTATGTCTTCCTCCTCTCCTTCATCATCATCATCTCTAAGCCTCAATGTTCTTCTAATCATTTTTTTTATCATTTTGTTGTTGTTTTCTCAACATCTCTTGTTCTTTGAGATGTTTTTGCATCGCCTTAAAAATTGTTTGTGGGCATATAGGGCAATTAACAACATTAGGACATCCTCTTACTAAGTGATATTTCAAGCGTATTACACAACCACCTTACATAACTTGCTCACAAAAGTTGTATTTCGTATGAAATCGATTCCAATCAACTATAATGCCATATTTCCAACCAATATATTCTTCTTCCTTTTTTGGGTGTCATGTCAAAGGGTTAAATGGTCAAATTCTAGATCCCAACTCCCAAGTATCAGTGTGGCATAGATTCACAATGTTACACTATCATAATGCATATGCACAAAAATTAATTAAAATTTAGAAATGACGATTAATCATAAATCTAAGTATTTAACAAGTAATTAAATAAATTATATAATTTAAAAATAACAATCATTAATTACCAAATAACCAATTATTCATCACATACATGTATTTAATCACAAATATCCACCATAGATCACATAAAAATTCAATTATTATATAAATTATCCTATTTTTAGTATTAATATGTTAGTAAACAAACTATCCAATACAAATAAGTGAAATAACAATTGTTTTCATAATTTTGAGGCGATAATTATGTTCACATTTTGACATTCAAACTATAGACTATCATCTAATGCCTTTTATTCTATATTTTTAAACATTTTTAAATATTGATAAAAATTAGTTTTAATTGTTTTAAACATTTTGCTAAGTGTTATCTAATCTAATTAAACAATTAACAATTATTGAATCAAATAATTATGTAAAATTTGTAATTATTTAATCAAATATTTTTCTATATCTTATTATCATTTAAATAATTATTTATTTTTATTCAAATAATTATTTTGCATGTTTTATTCTAAAATTTAAACAAATATTTTTCTTGAATGGCTTCATGGACATCTATTATTCTTATTATAGAATTAATAATTATTTTGCATGTTTTATTCTAAAATTAAATTAAATATGTAGCAAAAAAATTGAATAGATTTATGGATATAATAAATCAAATAATTATTTTGCATGTTTTATTCTTAAAACTAAATAATTATTTATTTGTATTCAAATAATTATTTTACGCATTTTATTCTAAAAATTAAATTAAAATTTTCAAAATTAAATATGTAACAGAAAAATTGAATGGATTTATGGACATAATAGGTCAAATAATTATTTTGCATGTTTCACTCTAAATTATTCTAAAAATCAAATTAAAATTGGAAAAATTTTATATGTAACAGAAAAATTGAATGGATTTATTGACATAATAGATCAAATAATTATTTTGTATGTTTCATTCTAAAAAATAAATAATTATTTATTTTTATTCAAATAATTATTTTACATGTTTTATTCTAAAAATTAAATTAAATTTTGAAAAATTAAATATGTAACAGAAAAATTGAATGGATTTATGGACATAATAGATCAAATAATTATTTTGCTTGTTTCATTCTATAAACCAAATAATTACTTATTTTATTCAAATAATTATTTTACACATTTTATTCTAAAAATCAAATTAAAATTTGAAAAATTAAATATGTAACAGAAAAATTGAATGGATTTATGGACATAATAGATCAAATAATTATTTTACATGTTTCATTCTAAAAACTAAATAGTTATTTATTTTTATTCAAATATATATTTTGCATGTTTTATTCTAAAAATTAAACTAAAATAAAAAAAGTAAATATGCAACATAAACATTTAATAGATTTATGGACAAAATCACATAATAGATCATCCATATATTTACTATAATCTGTAAATATTTATTATTAGAATTTAGATCATAGCAAAAAATTATAGAAATAAATAAATATTTATAATCTAAAATTAAAAAAACAGACTAAATTTTTCACATGATAGATCTTATTGAAGTAGACAAGCACTTCGTAAGAGATTAATTAGAAAAGGGAGAAATTTGTACTCCGTATGTCAAATCCAAGGACTAACTTGTTGATGTTCTCACAATAGGATTTCTATACTTGAGGCACAATGAAATATGTCAAATCTAGGGACCCACTTGTAATTTTCTTTTTTATATATTGGTACATCATATTAATATAAAAGTGAAGTTGGGTGTCGCCAGCCTGATCTTTTGATTGTCACACCTCTTTCTCCCCCTTCCCTTCTCCTCTCTTCTCTCACTCTCTCTATTTTTGTAAGACTACAAAATTCTCATACCAAACTAACCCATTTTCACATGAAAACTAAACCAGATCAAACTGTAATAAGCTTGGCATAAACAATTTATTCATCACTCTGATCTACCCTACTAAGCACCATTAGGTTACAATCATATTTTGGGATCAGTTGGTCCCTTTTGAGTGCTAACGTAGACTTGTCTCTAGATCCCCACCCATTTGCTATGGCCCACACATGTCCTTCCACTTGTCCTTTAGAGTTCTACATTTGAACTTAGAGCAAATACACCGCTGAATTTTGTGTCTTTTAGTATTGTGTGTCATTTGCCTGCTCCATGTTTCTTGATCCTTAAAGAGAAGTTTATTCTTATGAGGTCCACTTTTGCTTTTGAGCACTCACCAAAGAAATCCCCAAAGTCTTATGAGGTCCACCATCAACAGATAGAACAATAAATAAAAGTTTGTTTTTCTGTTTAACTATTTTTGAAAAATTTGAAAGACTATGAAAGATAAAACTGTCACAAGGTATGTTTAAGTATATTTTAAAACACCAGGGTATGTTTAAGTCTTTTACCCTTGTTTTTATTTACAACATTTTTAGTTTATTGATTTGAGCAAACAACTATTATTTAAGGTCATTCATAGTTGAAATAGCCATAGCTTAAAAAAGCATACATCCAAAATTGTCTATAGAAAGATCAAATAAATGTTTCTTGTCCTTAGGGTGAAGTTTAACCATTCTATCCAACAAGACCATTGTTTATGATGTGACAACAAATACCTTTAACCAAATTATATTGATCAACTTAAAACGTTTGAGGTTGAAAGAACAATTGTACCAAATTCAACTAAGTTGTTGGATGTGTGAAAGAAAACCTTTAAAATTGATATGAAAGAAAACCTTTATTATGTACCAAAGGGTTAAGATATTGGTTGGGGCTAGTTAGTTGTTTAATGTCTCAACCTTTAATTGGTTCAATTTAAACCTAAATTGATGTTTGTTTGTTAGGAATACATATTCACCATCTAATTACCAATGATCGTTGACAACTGGAGATGATCTACACTTGTATACAATACTACTTAATTTACAATAATTAAAAAAGATGTAGCTTGGTCTTTTGTGATGTATATTTTGTATATCCATAAATATATTGTAATGGACTTAGGTTCACCATGAGAGTAAGTGAACATGTTCTCTATATTATCTTTGTGTTTATGTTATTTTTCATGGCATTAGAGTGGAAGGCTCTCCACATTTAAGACTAAGATTTGAAGTTTAAAAGATGGGAAAAAATACTACATCTCTTTCAATCCAAAACTTTCATCAAATAGCAAGTTTGGTTTTTGTCAAACTTATGAATTCAATTTTTCTATTATGGCATTTACAAGTTTACCCTCTAATCAGAAGCTCTCAGTTAATCCATCATTTTGAATAAAAGGAGCCTAGCAGAATGATCAAAGACATTATAATGACATTCTTCTCACTAGTTAGTTGCTTTGAATGATAATTTAGAAAGTCATGGGTCTTGTGGTAAGCTATAATTATGCTTGACAAATATGGAGTTCCCTTGAAGATATTTTTTTGCTTCAACAAAGGATAAGGAAATGCATATCAGATTGCCAAGATGAAAAAGTGGAACACCTCCCTTGATGAATATTTATGGGAATTTAAATTAAAATGTGACAATCTTGCAACTATACAGCAACCAATGGTAGACATGGACAAAGTTTTCCAGCTTTTATGGGTTGTAGGTAGTCAATATCAAGCTTATAATCTAGTTGTTTTATCAAACCCCTTTTGTATTGTTCAATCGGTATGTAATGGGTTTTTAACAATTAGAACAATAACTTGTTTTGTGAGAAGAAAAAAACGAAGGCACTCAACTTTGTTCAAGCCTTTGTTGCAAATTGAGAAAGGTGTCATGGACACAATATTGGCGGGAGGTCTAACAAAAACTTTAATTATATGGGGCATGGTTTGTTTAAGCAAGTAGTTACAACAACCAGACAACTACAACAACAACACATGAACTCCAAGATGTACCATACAAACAAAATCCTCCACAAACCTCTCATTTACATAATAAGAATCATAACAATCCAAGTAATTTTCCTTACCGGATTTGTAATGTTCCTAGTCATACATCATAGAAATGTTGGGACGGGTTTAACCATACTTATCAAAGTAAAGACTTACCCCAAAGTTTTGCTACTATGTCCCTTTTACTAATCAAGATCCTATGTTTTATGTGGACACTGGAGCTATAACATACAATACTTGGATTTCCTACTAATCACATTATGTTGCCCTTCCTACTAACTCAATGACATGGTGACGGTTGTCCCATCTTTGTGTGACTTCTTATTATATGTAACAATTGCTGGAGTGGTAAAGATCATGAAAATGTTCTCAACAAATGAGAATACATTAATAGTTGGAAGGTTATATGTAGTTGATCCACAGATAGTAGTAAAGGTGAGACTCATCAACCATGGGAAACTTGAGTCCCTCTTTCAATAGGCCTGTCAACGATACCCATAAACCCGCAACCTGATCTGATATCCGATCCAATAATCTCAGATTTGGGTGAGGTAAATGTCATATTGGATCATATTCGGATGACAGAAGTAGAGTCCGATTAAAAATTTGATTGAACTCTGATTCACCCCTATCCAATCCGATAAAATCTAAGTTCGATATATTTATAAATATAAATATATTTTATATTATATACTCTCATACATTAATGGGATAATACAATTTCTTAGGGGTAAATGAGGAAATCTATTCCTCAAACCCCTAGTCAAGCAGCCCTAAAATCCTAAACCCTCACTTGATACTTCAACAGTTGACATTTTCTTCTCACTTCTCCTCTCATGTCGTCACCTAACTTGCCTTCTCACTCGCCAAGTTGGTGTTGTTCTCTCCTCTCTCAACTCACACTCTTTGCAATAACCAAGTCGTCGTCGCCGTTCTTTTATTGTTGTCATCATCGTTCTTTTCTCCCATAGGTTTTCTTCTTGACAATAGAACTCTCATGCACCGCTTTCTTCTTGACCATAGGTTTTCATTTGTTCTGAATAAATTATAGATTATTTCAAAATTTTTGAAGTAAAATTTTAAATTTTATAGATTACATAATTGTTTCAAAGCATTTGAGTAAAACTTACTGATTATATGTTTTGTTTTAATGATATTACATTTAGCAATTGTGACCATTCAACTACTGAAATAGGTAGCTTTAGTTAGAGTCAGATTAAAATCCGAAATCCAAAAAAATTCGAACGGATTTGAACTCATGTTCCCTGCACATAATCCGATCGGAGTCGAATACAACCAACAACATGTCAAATCATACTTGGATTTAGATGAATCCGATTTGATGACATGTCTATACTTCAACATGATCTTAAACCCAAATCTATCTTGACAATATCTAGTGAGTTTTACACCAAAGCCTTGGAAAAGAATCCCATGTTTGGATTTACCTTGTCTCTTAAGCCTTGAATGTTCCCTTAGTTAAAGCTAAAGATAATACAAACTAATGAATTCTCTATACACATTTGTGGTTAGAGTACGGGCTATAAATGGTTCCACAGATATATTTTTTTTGTAGGTTTTGGGATGACTATGGATTAATTGATTGGATATTTAGTTCAGTTTTGTCGTTCCTTCAATTTTCTATAAGCATTCCGCCATTTTGACATGATGAAAATGTTTTTAACTTCCATAGAATTTTGGAGGCTGTTAGCCCATTTATTTCATCGAATCCATTGTTACACAACACATTATTTGGTTAAATACTAAACCAACCCACTTGAAATTATAAAAAAAAAGTCTCATCCCCACCAAATTAAACAATTGATCTAGTGTTACACCTTGAATAACATTAATTAAACGATTGCCTAAAGTGATTGAAGTGAAGAATCGTTGTATGCCAAACTCTACCAGTAGTTTGCAGTGGCGAAGTTGGTGGGGATGAGACTTGCAAGGGAGAGAAGAGGGATGGGCGGGAATGGTTTTTGGGAGTGAAAAATTAAAAATCATTATTATGATGCGATTTTTTTTTAAAAATAAATTTATTTTATTTTTTGTTTTTTATTAATATAATGAAAAAGCAAACTGAGCTTTTAACGCTGGGTTAGTTGAACGTTTGGAGTTGATTACGTGTCATGCTTAGAGAGAAAACAAACAACTTGGGATGTTTTATGCAAACAAGCAAAGTTTTTTCCGATCCCTATCTAATATATTCCCCAAAAAAGATTCATATAAGACCAAACCCATGTTTGATAGTGCTTTTTTTATAAATAAAGGCCATGTTTGGTTCACTGTTTTGGGCCTCGTTCTCTTAATTATTGCTCATTCTAGGCAATAATGAATAACATTAGAGTGTTGGTTACAAAATTCTTACCAATGACCACGTTCTTTTTAGAATGAAAAATCAGCCCCATAGCACAAAATTTGACTAACCTGCAGCATGAAAAATAATCATATGTCCCATATTGCTCATTTCATTTTTTGAGGAAACTCTACCTATAAAACTATTGTCATAGATGTTTACTTTTGCGAAAGCACTTTTATAATAATACTTTTATGAAAGTAAAAATTGACTAGCCTATGGCATGAAAAATAATCATGCCCCATCTTGCTCGTTTCATTTTTTGAGGAAACTCTACCTATAAAACTGTTGTCATAGATGTTTACTTTTGAGAAAGCACTTTTATAACAATACTTTTACAAAAACGCTTTTATAAAAGTACTTTATACGAAAGCACTTTTATAAAATTACTTTTACATGAAAGCACTTTAATGAAAGTACTTTTACATGAAAACACTTTTATGGAAGTACTTTTATAAAAACATTTTTACAGAAGTACTTTTACGAAAGCACTTTTATAAAAAGTACTTTACTAAAACACTTTTACAAAAGTACTTTTATAAAAGCACTTTTACGAAAGTACTTTTATGAAAGAATTTTTACGAAAGTACTTTTACGAAAGCACTTTTACAAAAGTACTTTTATGAAAGCATTTTTACGGAAGTACTTTTTACAAAAGCACTTTTCTAAAAGCAATTTTATGAAAGTACTTTTGTAAAAGGATTTTTATGAAAGTACTTTTATAAAAGCACTTTTACGAAACTACTTTTACAAAATATCTATGCCAATTGGTAAACATTGAGTATTGGAGGACCTAAGCTAGCGGTCTGTGAATACCGGATGTTAGCACTCGATTTTTGCTTCATTCGCTGTCTGAACCTCCATTTCACCCCGAACCTCCGATCAGACCCTTCCAACCTCTCCGAAACACCCAAAACCCAAAAAAACCCAAGTTTTACCCTGAAAGCCCTCAGATTCACCATTAAACTTATCTGATACCAATCAACCCCTACTTACACCTCAACCATTAGATCTTACACATCCACGAAACCCATAACCTCCCGAAACACCTGCCCAAAAAGTTTCAACCCTAGATTCCCCTATTTGACCGTCTATCAAACAAAGATTCCACTCCGAAACATCCTATTGACCAAAATTCGTACAATCTTGACACTTTAAGATTGATGAGACCTCATTATCAGATCCTGGACACCCCCAAATACCCACCTATAAATTTTCAACCCCAAACACCTCCATTTACCTTCAATCACACAAAGATTCCATTTGAAGGCTTCAGATTGATCAGATTATAGATTTACCCGATCCGGGCTCAATTGATTGAACCTTACCCCACCAATCACCTCAGATTACCCAAAAATCCTATTCTGTGAAATTTCATCCAAAATATACCTTATGTGCCCCTTGATCACATAAATATTTTATTTCGAGCGTCTAGATTAACCGAATCGATCCCTCTCCAAATCCTTCCAATCCGGGCCTAGTTAGGCCAATCCAACCCTACCAATAAACTCAGAATGTTCGAAAACTCTACCCTATGAAATCTCAGCCTAAAAAACCCTCATTTACTCTTTCATCTAAATAGATTCCGTTTCGGTCAATCTCATTTGTTCATATGCATCAAAACCCCTCTCAACCATCAAACCCATATCAACCCTCCATTTTTTGACCCGGAACCACCCATTATTGAACCAGGACCCCGGTCTGAGCCCTTGAACTGGTTTGACCCAATTTTCTCAAAATTACAAAAACACCCTAAATTTACCTAAATTTATAAAATTACCCCTTTGCCCTAATATAAATTTTAACCTAAACTCTTTAGTTGCCCTAATTTGAATCCACTATTCAGCTTCTCCCTCCCTTCGACATAGAGCGGTAGCGGCAAACCAGAAGCCCCATTTTCTTCGCATCTTTGATCTCATTCAACCTCTCACATTCTTTCTTCTTCTCTTTATTTTTTTCTTTATTTCTTTTTCTTCTTCTTCTTTCCCCTTTTCCTTTCTTTGTTTCATTTATGTCACTGCAATGGCAGATTCGAACTCAACGACCGCTATTTTCACTCGACCCCCCCTCTCTCTATCTATCTTTCCTTCCCCTCACGTTCCTTATCCTTCTTTATCTGCCTCCCTCATCCTCTGTCTGCAGGTTGGTTCAAGCCACCACCGTCGCTATAACTTCTAGTAGCGGCGATGGTTTCTTTTCTCCTATTCTTTCTCTCCCTCTTTCCTACTCTCTCATATTCACAGCACAGTCGAACGCTTGAAACCATTGTCGCTGCTTTGACTTCTGCCAGCAACGACAACCCTATAGCATCATCTATTTAAGGTCAAAATCCCAACCCCATACTGCCCGGTATATTGAAGCTCACCAAAAAACGACTATCGACTCATTGCACTTAGCGTAAGTCTGTCATAGTAATGTCTCGCTCAGAGGTGGGTTCATTCATCTATTTGCCTTACGTTAAACATTGCCTTTCAATCTCAGCATTCGGTAGCAGACTGAGGCCCTCCTTATTCTGCGAGCTTGAATCAGACAAGTTGAAGAGGTCATTCTCAGCTTGTTCGTACTTAGAAGGTCCATAATCTGATCTCGACCCACCAAATACATCGGAATTACCTGGAGTTCATATTTGCAGCATCAAACATCTTGCCAAGACGTCATTAAGGTAAACTAAGACCGAACTTCCTCTGTATTTGCTTTGACAAGGAGGACTCGAGGTTGGGGTGTAGACCGATGGAGTAGATTCCATCAGATTCACTCACTTAGGTCTTATTCCCAACTCAATCTGATCTAAAATCTATTGCCTGCTCCATGTTTAGTTAGATTTTATAGTTGCATCAATAGAGTTCAGACTGTTATGGATCTTATTTTGTTCCTTTCTGCTTAGTTCTTATCTATGAGAAGTAGATCTTTCATATGCTTACTGATGTTTTGGTTATTCACCTAGATGTTTATTTCTCTTATTTATGATTTCATTTCCACTTGTTATAGGTTAGATTGTTTGTTAATGTTAACTTTGTCTTTTGGAGATCAATATATGATAAAAAGGGATGCTGAAATTTATATTAGTTTTGAAATTCCAATACCGATATGTGATTTTGTTTCAAAGTAAATTCTGTGACTGTTGATCATTTTGAAATGAAAAATAATAAAATAAAAATCTATAGAATTTACTTTCATATTGGTTTGCCCCTGTTAATTGTTTTCGTCATTAACATGTTGATTGATTAAGTGTATATTGTGTTTATGCTTATTTGGAATCACCATGTGGGCCCCCACCTATTAGACCCGGGAGAGGGGTGCTTAACCCTGTTCCCTCTCCCATCTGAGTCTTACCCAGACTGGTTAGCCAGTGACTCGGGCATTGGAGTCACTATCTAAATAAAATTTGTTTTTGAAAATTAATCCTGAAGGTCCCATCACCTCCTTTTCATCCATTTGATGGGTGGCGACTCCATTTCCAGCCCAAGTGGCAAAGTGAGCCATTTTTTTTACGCTCACACCAGCATAAATATTTTTTTTGGAAGAATGAAAATGAGTAACATAGGACACTTGTTAGTATGAAAATAATTCATTTTTAGGAAAAAAATGTTTGGTTCATAGCAATAATTTCTCATTCTGCCTATTTTATCCATTCTTTTTCATTTTATAATTTCATCATGGGTAAAAATGATAAAGAATGAGAATTGAACCAAACATGTGAAGGAATGAGAGATTCATCATATGGATAGCCGAACCCTGCAGGTAGGTTGGGGGAAATTTCAAAATTTTTTTTTCTCTCTCTCTCTCTCTCCCATGTGGGAATCACATTCCCTATTTTAGAAAACTGCATTTTCAATGATCAATATTGAATCCTAAACCATACCAAATCTGAAACCAAAAGGTATGAGAGGGATATACCTGATACAAAGTAGTAATGACTCACAATGAAGGTGTTCACGCCCAAGGAGATCTCCAAAGACTGCTCCCACTGAAGATGACACAGTGTAGGGTGGAGCAGAATCAACAAGGTGGTCCTTCAACAAGAACCTGATTATTCACCAAGAATCTGTTGGAGGGCGAGTGAGCACGACTTCAGATCAGTTTTTATCCAAAAACTGATATCAAGAACCTTTCTTGATCGCTCCTACAGGTGGAGATTGAACTGGCAATGGCGGCAGCAATAAGAGAAGGCAAAAGCAGAAGATGGCGTCAGTCAAACTATAACTGTCCTCTCTCTTGTATCAGCAATTTGATGGGGTCAATTGGGGTTCGCCCTCCTCCTCTATTTATAGCCTTAAAGAGAGGTTCTCCTAATCCCATTATGAGTTTCATAATCCAAATATTGTATTTGGATCTGAACTCTCTTTAAGAAATAAGAATAATCCCTTATAAATATCAACCCTCCTAATCTAATTAGGAGTTTCCTGATCCAAACATTTATTTGGATCTTGACTCTTTGAGTGGATAGGGACAATCCCTTATCCTATCTGCTGATCCAAATCCCATAACCGCCCATTTTTAATTAATCATATTAAACCAGTTCGAATTGGGCTTTAGGTCCATTAAGTCCATGTGCTCACTTATCCTCCAAACTGTTGCCCAGTTGGGTATCCTTGTATGGCATGAGACCCAAACATTGATCTACACATCAGCCACATGGGTTCAGCCCAACCTCTGTTACAAGGCCTGGCCGAATTCACTGTAGGTGACAGTGAACCCCATAGCCCATCACCATGGGCTCTTAATGTGCCCAACATTTACACTAAATGGTCATTGGGTCAAGCCACCTTATAAAAACCCAAGGACTGAGTTATTACCCTCAATGGTCTTACGCTTAACCTCTCAGATCATAATGATCAAACACTGTCCGACAAGAGAGGACCTCTCCCTCGGCTGTAAGGAACAGTGTTGCGCTCTCTAATCACATGGATCCCGGAAATTAAAACATTTTGCAAACATTTTGAAACCATAATATATGTTTTGCAAAACAAATTTCAACGGTTGAAATCGATTGCCGATAGCTTTGGTTTCCATCAGAGATAGTGCATCCCTGATCATTCACTTTGTCCGACAAATGGGCTGATCCGTTCACTATGATCACCCACTCAAATGAATTCTCAGACTGTCCCAACATACCCAGGTTTTGACCCTCTCTAAGGATCTCACTGATTGGCATATCAAAGACAGCCCAATCCGACACCTAGTGCAGTATCATAATCGAGTATAGGGGTCAGGTGTAACATTTCAGTTTTGCCCATCTATCTCCAAGGTCCAGGGCAATACTGGAATTATGGTCCGGTTCAAGGTTTCAAGAAAACCCATATTGCATGTACCTCAGGTCTCACCCTAGCAGCTGAGACAAGCCACCCCAACCAACTTGGCGGCACATCAGTGTCAGCCTTGGTAGGATAAATCTCCCAATATCTATCAAACGGCTGTAAATATTATAAACTAACACGAGTCTCATATGTGTCATGTTTAATGGTATTACACAGAAACACACTATAATAACATGAATCAAATATGTACTTTATTCATTTACATTAAATGTCATAAGGTACATCATTCTTATTGGAGCTAAGGGCATACACTGTCTAACAACATGGCCTAAGTGTTTGGTGAAAATGCATTTACTTCAAAAATAATGTGATAGGCTAAAACAATTAGGAAAGAAATCCTGACCCAAAATATTTAAAATAAACACTCCCAAACTTAGCCAAAATATTGATTATTGGGTAACAAATTAATGAACAAAATTTCAGATCGGACCACTTTTTAAACCCGATTTCTATTTTTTTGTTTACCCCAACCTAGACCTTTTCATGGTCTAAGTAGCATGATGGGTTGGCCCCACATGATCCATTCTTAGTCGGGCTTAGACTTGATTTTAGGCCTATGGGCTTGGGCTCGAGCCCAAAACACCTAGCTTAACTTTTTTTGGGTCGGACTCGAACTTTCTCAAAAATGCCCAACTCGAACCCGAGCTGACTTGATAGTATATTATAAAACAATAAATATATTTTATATAACAAAAAACATATATAAAATATATTTTTTTCTTTGTTATCTTTCATTATTTTTAGGTTTTGAGGCATTTAATATAAATAAAACAGTTTTTCATAAAATAAAAAATCTTTTACCCTATTTTCTGTCCGGACTTCGGGCGGGTTTGAGGTTTTGCGCTTTATACGAGGGCCTGAATGTATTCTGCCAACGCAGAAACCAAAACCCGGCCCATAAACAGGTCTATCACTCTATATCAATCCCAACCTGGGGTGGGCCGATGTAGCCAAGCCCGTCCGGTAAAGATTCCAAAGCATTTCCTGATTTCCTGCAGCGCAAGTTATTTCCTAGCTTGTAGAAATAAGCGTAGCTCCCCAAGCTTAATAGGCTAATAGCTACCCTCACACCAACCAGCTCGACTCTGCTTCCTCTTCTTCGTCACAACTTTTCTGTTCTAAGCTCTGAACATGACGATCGATCCTAAGGCTAATAATGGCGCAGCCCCAGAAGAGGCTACTCTGAAAGTCCCGTCCAAGGACCCGAAGAAGAAGAAGGATGAGAAAAAGGAGGAAGATCTCGTCAGTTGAAAACCCTAGTTTTCTTTTCTTCAGCCTTTTCTTCGAAATTTTGTTTTCGTTTTGAAACTTGACCGATCTAATGGGCATGTTTGTTCAAAATTACAGTCGGACGAGGACTTGGCGCTGAAGCAGCAATTGGAGCTGTATGTCGAAAGGGTTCAGGATTCGGATCCTGGTGTGCAGAAGCTCGCCCTAGAAAGCATGAGGTAGTTGGTTCCTAATCTCAAAATAAAGAAGAAAACTTTTTCGGTAATTCTATTGGTAGTTGATGCACCTTTAGGTTTATGACCGACCTAAGAGGTAGGTCATCAGTTGGACTTCGGATGGATGAGCATTTTTTCTGTAGAAGAAGATTTTGTCTGTAAAAGTCCATTTTTTTCTATGGCACTAGAGTTCCAGACATCATTATCGAATCAATGTGTCCAAAAACAGGATTCGATTTGTATACCCGACCCCTTATAGTTGGACAAGCTTTATTGAGTTGAGTTATAGAATCAATGTACTAAGCTTTATTGAGTTGTATTCAAAATAATTTCCTTTTAACCGAATTGACACGCAAAGTGGCAAGGATTAGCAACGGCCGGTTACAATTAAGGTAAACAGGGACCTGTCTTTCGGTTACTTTGTATGTAGGGTTAAACATCAAAAGGATGAGAACTTCCATTCCTAGAAATGAACACTTATTTGAAGAGTGTAAAAAGTACGATAGGAAAGCACAACTTTCTTTATTCCCGTGTTGCACACAGAGTTGCATGTTAAGTGCTATATTCTGTAATTTGAAGGCAGTGATGTATGCATGAGATGAATGCTATTTCCTCATATAGTTTAATCAATACTCATTTTATTTAAACGTAGGCAGGAGATACGAACCTCAACAAGCTCCATGACTTCTGTTCCTAAGCCATTGAAATTTCTCCGTCCGCACTATGGAACCTTAAAGGCATACTATGAAACAATGGCGGATTCAGATCTGAAGGTTTGAACTGTCTGGATGGTTATTTGCAGTAGTTTTATTCCTAGGGAGCTATTTCTTAAATGGTTCACATTCTTTCCCCCTTATTTACAGAAATACCTTGCTGATATACTTTCAGTTTTGGCCTTGACTATGTCAGCTGAAGGTGAACGGGTAAGTGGAGTTATTCTATTATGTTAGTTCTTGGAGTTACTTAATATTATTGATCCTATGTTCAGAATTTAAAATCCAAGGTCTAGAAAACTAATGCCCATTGTGGTGAATAAACACACTATTATCATGTTACCAAGGGAACTGTTTTTTTAACTCATTTTCTTCTTGTTGGTTTCTAATTCCTTATAAAATTTTCGAGCAGTAGTTATGAACTAAAATGGGGGGGGGGGAAGATGACTATGAAAAGTAGCTTGGGAAGAGATACTTGTAATTATTCTCCTTTCAGCTTCTAGCCTTCTACTGGTCTGACTATTCTTATACATTGATCTCTTTTACTCTTTATCACTTTTATTCACTTACATTTTTGTTCCTTTTGCGCTGAATTTTAGTCACTCCGTCTATGTCCTTGGTCTTCTTGATAAAAGAATAATTATATAAAAACCTGCAGATCATTGCAATAGCATGTTTAGTTATGGGCGAGGGGTATTATGTTGCTTGTCTTGTCATTAGTTTTAGCTTCCATGATTCCATTGCATTACATATTGGTTATCTATACACTTTACCTACTCTTAGGTTATTAGTTGATTGGTTGTTTTCTCTGTTGCTCCTGCAGGAAAGCCTGAAATACAGGTTATTGGGTTCAGAGGGAGACATCGGCTCATGGGGTCATGAGTATGTAAGGTGAGAGGGTCTTTTGATCCAGAAGAAAAGAAAAAAAAACTGCTCAAGGGAGGGGTATCATATCTACTTATTACTATGGCTATGAACCAAGTATTTCCATGCACCAATTAATCCTTTTATTAAAATGATAAGGGAAAGCTGGGCTGTCCAGTTTTTCTCTTGACATGTTTATCACAATGATATAAAGTGGAAGGTCCTCAGTTACTCATTTTGGAAATGCCATCCTTATTGATGATGGACTTATTTTTAATCAGGAACCTTGCTGGAGAAATTGCACAGGAGTATACAAAGCGGCAGGTTAGGCAATTTATCTTTTCAAACATGGCAGTTAATTTCCTTGATTATGTTATTTATAAGAGGTTTTATGTGAACAAGGGGAAGATAGTTTACAAATTACAAGGTTAACATAGAAAAATCATATTCTTCCTTTTTTTTTTAAAATTATAGTGTTCATATTGCCAGTTATTTTTTCAAATATATTTTTGACATTATATGAGCTAGTATCATACGATTCGATGTATTCATTTCCCATATTGTTGTTTAATTTTTGATCATGTTGGGTTCTTTGGTTATCTGTATCTGTACTGATAGGACATATATCTCTATTCAAGTAACTTGTATCTGGATATTTTCATTTATACTTATATTCTTTTATCAATACAAAAAATAAAGTGCAGATGGAAATGGTGAAGCACCTACATGTAACCGTTATGTTAAAATCACAAGATTTTTTTTCTCATTATTTAGTATGTTTTCCTTTGCCTTCATAACAGCAGATTGAGGAGGCGCCAATAGATGATCTTATGGAGCTTGTGCAACAAATTGTTGCATTCCATATGAAGGTATGGTTGCTAAATTTTCTATTGAGCAGCTACGTATGAAGATCTACTATATGTTTCATTTGGAAGTTCAGTTTTTACATACTCTTTCTAAATGGTTTCATTTTTGCATTCTTTTTGTTTTACTTCCTGTTCCAGTGGACACAAGGTAGAATGCTTACTTCAGCATTATTTATATATTTACTTTGACTTTGTTTTGCAGCATAATGCTGAACCTGAAGCTGTAGACCTTTTAATGGAGGTTAGTACCTAATTTTCATTTCTTGTATCTTGTTTGTTATTAGTTGGAAAGGAATATACTAATATTTCAATTGATCCAGGTTGAAGATCTTGATCTGTTAGTTGAACACGTTGATGCTACAAATTTCAAAAGAACATGCTTGTACCTTACTAGTTCGGCCAGGTAACTGCATTTTGAAAATGAAAACTGTTTTCTCTTATTATTTGAAGTTTTAGCCTCAAAACCATTTCTTTCCATTGAGTTTATTGTTTTTGTTTTATGTGTGAAATTTGATAAACCAATACCTGTGTTAACTATATCCAATATGCAATCTTTTGGATCAAGGTAAATGTGGGAATTAGGTATTTGAGTGAAGGTACTCCATTCTTTTAAAACCTTATTGTTTGGTGACATTGATAGTGAATTGCTTGTGAAATATCAAAGTTGGCCCTTTAAGCCATGGTGGGGTGGGCTGCACTCATATTCCCATATTTTATTGAATTTTTATTTATGTTCTTAGCTGGTTATTTGCTTCTTTATCCCTAGCAGTAAAACTAGAACACTTGGCTGATTGTCTTTGTTTTTTAAGACAATAAGGACTATAACATCTTTAATTAATTTATTTTAATTTAAAATGATTTTATTCCATTGAGGTTATTCTGGTAAATTGTAGTCTAGTATCAAATTCAGATATTTCTAATACCAACTAAGTATAGTTTAGGGTACTTAAACCTTGGATCTGTGATTGAACCCTGCCTTCATTAATCCTAATCACTGACAGCTAACCATTGACCCATTACCCATCAAAAATTCAAAGAGTGTTTTTTTTTTGTCAAGGATATAAATGCTAGTAGGGGAATAAATAGAGAACTTGAAAAAAAAAATACAAAATCCGTAGTATGATTTCATATATCCACATTGTTTTATTTAATTTCTCCATGAGCATTGCTAGTTCATTATACAAGGATAAGGGGAGTGAAGAGAAGGCAGCCAAAGGACCAGGCTACCCAAGACACCAAAAAGGGGAAATGAAAAGGAAAATTATAATGGAAAGTGTTGTCTGTAAATCTGATCTGTCTAAACTCTTCTTTTGACTAATAAATCAGCCAGGAGTTGGTCAACCTTGAGATCGAAGAGGAGATACTCCAAGGCAGTGTTTTAAAAAGGTGTGCTTTGGCATGCCTAGGCTCTCGACTTTTATTTTGTGTCTCTCATCTATCTTTGTTGTAAATTACTATGTTCTAGGTTCTAGCTATGATTTTTAGAGTTTAAACAGTTTAGCTTATTTAGGACTTGAACCTACAATGGTACAATTTCTGAGTTATTACTTATTAAGACGATGTTCTAACCAATTCAGCTAACATTTACTTGTTTCAGATTTAGATTCGTATATTGTTATATATCAAAATTTTTATTTTTTTGACAAATTCACTCTATTCAGGTGTATCACATTGTCTTGTGCCTCACACCTCAATCTCTATGACCCCTTGCACTTTAGTTGCATTTCTTGCTTTCAGAGCACTTCTCCAGGGAACCAAGGGTAGGAGATTTGTCTCTGTATAAAATGGTCTTCATGGACGATTTGGCGTCCTTTATATCCATCCCAAAATAAATTTTTCCATTTTTAGTCCCTTTCAACCTCAATCTGCTCCATTCCAAGTGAAATGCAGAATCTCACCTTAAGGGAGAAAAGCTAGCAATTCGTCTTTTGAGGACTTGCCAATCTTAATATCACCTGAAAAATTTTCATTGTCATTAGAGATCAATGTTTTAAAATGTGGAGACATGATGTGTAGTTTCTTGTATAGTGCACAATAGAGCTATATGCCTATACACTGCATACACCTCTATGCTGGGCGTATGCCTCAAGGGTCTGAATGCTTTTAGGCTGAAACTCCAGCGCTTTTTAAAACGCTGTGAGAGATTCTAAAGAAACCCCTAAAGCTGACATATCCTGATTTCCTAAAGAACAACCAATTCTGTTCGGTTTTATCAACTCAATCGAAAGAGTGGGGGGGTATTCTCACTATAAGAGGTGCTTGTTGGGTGTGCACTAGGGAGGAGTTTGGATTTTTCTCTTTTGATGATGTGTTGATCTTATTTGGAAAGATTGTTTAATATGGAGTTTTTTCAGATCTGGAACCCTGTTTGTCAAGTAGCTTTCAAGTGTAATTTTGATGGCTCCTCCATTAGGAATCTGGGGCCTTCTGGAGTTGGAAGAGCTTTCTGATATCAGGAGGGGGTTATATGGTATTCTTGGGTCCTACTGGAGATGTGTATCTGTTTTGGGTGGATGTTTTGGCAGTTTACAGGGGCCCAGATTGGTATTGATGTCATTCATGTGTGGAGGTGGAGCGTGGTTGTCAGGTTGTTATTTGCATGGATTATAGTTGGCTATGAAGGGCCTTAGTCTGACAGTCAAATCTGAACCCCTTCACCCTCCGGTGTGTTTATTTTTTTTGTGCATCCTTCTTCAAAACCTTAACTTTACCTGATGCTAGTAGTGAACTTTCTTTCCTTGTTAAAGAGGTCTGGAGTAAGCCTATTCCCCCCAGGGTTGGGAGTTTTTCTTGGGGAGTCTTTCTGGAAAGAATCAATACCTGCAATATGCTTCAAAGAAAGAGACCTAATAGTTGTTTTCCCCCTCACTGGTGTGTCCTCTGTGAAGCTGATGGTGAGACTTGCTTTCACTTATCAATCTCCTGTTCTTTCGTTAAAGATATTTGGGATTGGTTTCTTTCTTTCTTTGTTTTGGTGTAGGTGGTCCCCCCACCCCCCAACACACACACAATGAGAAAACTTGTTGTTACCTCTACAACTTTCAGTTTGCTAGAGAAGAGAGGAAGGATCATGTGGAGATGTGTGAGGGTTGCTAGATTATTTTCACAAAAGAAGAGAACTAAATAAGCTATCATAGAGGTGGTCTTCAATAGAGTAGTGCATTGGATTAAGTCCTTGGAACTCTTCAAAGACTTTCCAATGGAAGATTTCTTAAGAGGCTGGAAAGAAGTTGCTTCATCAGTCCTGGTTAAGAATGCCTTAATTTCCTCTTGGACACCCTAAGCTGAACTTTGACAGGAGCAGTGTTGGAAATCCAAGGCCCTCAGGAATTGGAGGTGTTTTTAGGGATGAGGAAGGAAAGTTCATTGCCTTATTGGCTTATTCTCAGGCCCAATTGGAGAAGGTGGGTTCTTTAAGGGCTGAGCTAATGGCAGCTTTAGAAGGGGTAAAACGAGCAAAGGAGATGAGTATTTTTTTTTTGATCGATAACAGAAATCTTTATTAATGAATAATACTTGTGAAAATTAATTACAGAAAATGGGGAGGTAAACTATCTTAACTCCCCAACATCAAAATGGCAACAAAATACTAAAAATGTGTCCAAAACAAAGAATCCTTAGCCACCCCTTGCTTAGCTAACCCATCAGCCATTGAGTTGGCACTTCTCTTCACCCAGCTGTATTGCACCTCTAAGTCCTTACGCAGCCAATTAAAATTTTTCTTCTCATTGCTGTAGCTCCACAAGCCACTGATATCTCCTTTCAGCCACCTAATCACCACCTTCGAGTTCCCCTCAATCATTAAGCATCTAATGCTTAATTCTCTTGCTCTTTGGATTCCTTCAAGAACTGCTAGAATTTCGGCTCTAAGAGAGTCACCGTCTCCAATTAGCCCAAAGAACATGGCAGTAATATACCCCTCCTCATTCCTGAAAAC
>NW_010729163.1:1671076-1729679 GCF_000365185.1 Nelumbo nucifera
AGATTTTAGGAATTGAATCTTTTTGTGGAATCTCATCCCCTCCCATTCAACTGACGGATTGTGTTGTTCCCACCATTCTTTGATATTCTCTATGAATCCCGGATGGATCAACCACATATTCTCAAACCTAAAGGGAGCAGGTCCACCTTCTTTTAAGTCCTCCTTACACAACACTATAGGCCAATGATCTGAAGTGAGTCTAGGGAGTGCTCTAGAATTTAGGTTCCCCCAATGCTCCTCCCAATCTGTTGAGAACAAGAATCTATCCAACTTAGTGCAGATTGGGTTAGATTGAAGGTTGGACCAAGTGTAGATGTTGCTTTGGATCGGGAATTCCTTAAGCTGAAAAGTATCCACAAATTGATTGAAATTTCTCATGCTGGTTGTCACTCTCTGTCTGGGATTGTTGGTTTCCTCTGTGAATGTTACTACATTAAAGTCCCCCCCCCCACACACCAAGGTCCTTCCCATAGCCCCCTAATATCACTCAATTCTTCCCATAACCTCTTTTTCTTCCTATAGTCATTGGGGCCATATACATTTGTTAGTACATTCAAAACCATCTTCCACCTGCCTGAATTTCATAGAAATTGAATGATCCCCTATCAGTTCTTCCAAACATACCACCACATCTTCCTTCCACAATGTTATGATCCCACCCGAGGCTCCCCAAGATGGCTTAGCCACCCACTTTATCCCTTTAGAACTCCAGACACTTCTTGCCCATCTACTATCAAAGTCCATTCTCTTGGACTCTTGGATTAACATCACATCCGGATTGAACTTCCTAATTACTTCTTTGATAGTTGCTCTCTTCCTTGCATTACCCAATCCCCTCACATTCCAGCTTAGAATTCTCATCTCAACTTTAGAATTTAACCCTAAAAAACCACCAGATATCTATTTGAATCCTTTCCTTCTATCCCTTCTCACCCCAAACTTATTATCCCCCTCGATATCTCTTTTTAATCTCTCCACTTCACTCAATTTTCTTTTCTTAATCTTGTTCTCCTCCTTTCTTTTTGTTAGGGAAACTTTTAGATCATTTAGATTCTTCAGCTTACACCCCATCTTTCCAACAAATTCAGCTATCAAATCATCCTTCCTAGTCTCCTTCCCTTTTTCATTTCTGTTCTTTCCATAACTAGCCCTCTCCTCCATTCTAAGCTCCTCCTCCTCATTGCACACCAGCTCAGACCCATTTGTAACTCTCCTTTGTAGCTCATTGTAGAGAACACTGATGTGGGCCCCACAGCTACGGTCCCACTGTGTTCGTAGGGTAGAAGGTGTTCTAGTCTTCCTAGGGTTAGCCGTTGGTCATTTAGTTGTTTCAGTTGCTATTTATTTCAGTCTTATTTTGCTCTATTATGTTATGTAAAGACTAAGGGCAGATCTGTCCTTTCCATGTAATGAGCATAACCTATAAATATTAATTAAAGTGGCGGCGGCAGAACATTAAGCTTCTGCTCCTCCTTTCAACTCGTGTTCTACTACTTTTCCTCCCTCTTCCTCCTCTCTTCTCTTTACCTTTCTTCTTATTTTCGAACCTGAAATCCATTAGGGTTCAAGACTGATAACAGTCCTGAACTTCTACTTGGTATCAGAGCTAGGGTTTCTCATGTGAGTCTAGTCCAGCCGACCACATGAGAACCATCTAAGGCTGGAAGCTGAGAAAATAGAGTTCGTTGACTGGTTCTTGGAGATCTCCAGAGGGTTTAGCAGCTGTTTGAAGAATTGCCACAGTTGCAGCGTGTTGGTGATCAGGAAGAATCAGAGAAGGTTAGGGTTCGGGTAACCTTGGAAGGCAGCGAACAACATCTTATTTTAAGTTTTTTATTTTCTGAGAGAAGTAATATCAGAGAAGATAGGTTGGACCTATCTAGCAAGGGCGGCCGAACCACTCTAGGGTTTTATCTTTCTATTCTCTAGGGTTTTGTCTTAACCCTGTGGCAAACCCTAATACTGGACTGAACCTTGTGATCTAATACAACGGCTAACCCTAGGAAGACTAGAACACCTTCTACCCTACGAACACAGTGGGACCGTAGCTGTGGGGCCCACATCAGTGTTCTCTACACTCATTTTTTTTTCGATTTCACCCATTATGCTCTCAATGATTCCCCATATTCTTTCTTTCCTTAAAGTTCCCTCCATCCTCACCTCTCCCCCCTTCTTTCCTTGAGGACTCAGTGTGGCCTCCTTCTCATGGGCTTCTGAGACTGGACTGGGAATGGAATCTGGAACAAGAGAAACAGAAGCCGCATCAGTAGCAAAAGCTAAATGAACAGGGTTAGCAGGGTTACCTGGGTTCGGCTGGGCAAGGGAATTGGGATTGTAGGCGGGCAGATGGTTGTCAAGCCCTGTGTGTCAAAATTGGAGTTTTCTGTCTCCTCGTTTTGGAGGGAAATATTCCCCATCATTCTGTTTTCACAATGACTCCTCCCCTTACCCAATTGTTTACCATTCTGTGATGTATTCTTGCTCAGTTCTGGGTTAACGTAAGCTAACACCTCGGTTTTCCGTACAGCACTAGCGCTTGAGAGAGGCTTTTCCAGTTCTGGGCACCAGAATTGCCCCCCGCCTCTTTGATTGTGAGTCTCTCTGTTTTCAGCCTCTGCGTTGTGCATCTCTGCCTCCTTGTTCCCTTCTTGTTCTCCCACCAAATCTCCATGGAATAGGCGGTCGAAGTTTAGGGACTCCCTGTTATAGTCCTCTTGAGATCCTTCATCTTCCAAGCTTCCAAAACTTGAGATGTCGTCTGAACTCTCCTCCTCAAAGTCACTGTCTGAACCACAACTTATCCACCCTTGGTCTTCTACATCCCTCTCTTCTTTCTTATCCCTCAGATAGCGCGGATTAGGGCGATCTGCTGCCCTACTTTCCTGTTCCTCAACACCCAGTCGAGGGACCCAACACAGAGATCGAGTTTCTCTCTCTGTTTGGCATTTTTCTTTTTGTTTCAGTTAATCTCTCTGCCTCCTCGAGTATTCGTAAGTTAATCTTAGAAGGTGACTCCAAATTAGAGGTGGGATGGTTGAATGAAGAGAGGAACGGCCTTTGGAATGACAGCAATGAAAGGAAAATGTTCAAGTGGTTAACACAAGACTTTGAAGTTAAAGTGGTGTGGGTCAAAAGAAGTACCAACCCCATAGCTGATGGGTTAACAAAGCAAGGGGTGAATATGGTTCTATGTTTTGGGCTCGATTGTAATTGCTGTTACTTCTGTATTTTGGTGCGGTTGAATTTCTACAGGGAGAGCTAAGAGAGTTTATCTCTCTCTGTTTTGTTCCTGGCTTTGATATTTAATAAAGTTTACATTATTTATAAAAGAAATGAAGGGCCTCAGTTACTTTGTCATCACGTCATAGGTTAATTTTCTTACATCCAGAGTGAACATATCATTCAAGTTGGTGCTGAAGTCGGCCAATTTATTGGCTGATTCTCTAGCTTTGGCCCAGGGTAGCTAGGAGGTTGGAAGGTTTAAACTGTTTGGAGATCCTCTCTACCTAGATATCATTAGATGCATTCTATGTTGTCTACCACTTTCAATTTTTTTTTTCCAATTAGTATTTGGTCTTCGTACTTTATGGATGATCTTGGTCTGGTCCTCTCTTGTTTTGAGAAGATTTATTTCTCAGGACCTATATTTTTTGGGGACTTAACAAATTACAAAAGCTGAGTTGTGCTAGCCAGGCCGATTGGGGACTAAGTTGGGGCAGATCCTTCAACTATAAAAATGTTGTGGTAGTGGAAGAGGATTCCCAGGTAGTTGGTGCTTGGTTAAAGAACAAAAGTCAAGGCTTGTGGCAATGTTGAGATATTATGAAGGGAATACGATGTCTGGCTAGGGAATGGAGAATTGCTTTCATCTGGGTCTAACGAACTCTGATTACTTGGGTAAGAGAGGGAATAAATTGGCTCTTGTTCTTGCTTACATTTCCCTTTTTCCCAAATGCTTCATGGCACTAACAAAAAGGTCTATTCTCTGAGCAACTTCTCACTTTATCCAAAAGCAGCTAGCTGCCAATAACTCATTCAGGAAAGGATGCTTGGAGAAGAGAATCAAAATCCCAAAAATGTTTGAACTGTCATGCTGGGTTCTACTCTTGTTAGCACGACAAACAAAGAGGTGATTCACTGATTGTTCTGTATATATCTTGTTATGGATTTTGGAACCACATCTCCAGAAGCTTGAGCTTTTGAAGGAGCTAAATGTTTCCTCATTGCCCTGTGTGGAAGGAGGCTCTTACGTAGGAGTCCAAAAAATGAACTTAGAAGGAACTAGAAGGGAAAAACTTACTAGCTGCAATAGAACATGCTCTAAAGACCATACTTTGGGTAGAAATAAAGACACCATCAAGCATTTTGATGGGAGAACACTTCCAAAGCTTCCTTATCTCTATATCTTGGATTTTACTTGAGTTCCACTCATGATACGATTTAGACAAAACAAACAAAGATATCAAGATAATTCCTCTAATTCATGCATATCATAAGATTTTCTCTCAACAATGAGATGTGGACTTTATCATTGGCCTTCTAATTTGAGTGATTTTAAGAATGTTAAGTTCATTATCTTCACATTGGATTGCCATATGACAGTAGCCCATCTCAAACTTTGGCATTGGTAATTTGATATTCTATCAAATATAGAGGGGTGCATTCCCTTATGCTACTAATTAGAAATTTTACCTCATTCAAAAAAAAAAAAAAAATACCATCCTTGTTTTTCTTTATTTTCCATTGCTATAGTGTTAATTGAACATCAACAAAATCGTTTTATCGGTTGCCTGGTTGGGGAGGGGGGAAGAAAAGCTTTCATTGTGTAATCAACATTTATCTATAAGACCCCATCTTAAGCAGAAACACATGCATGTTGGAAGTTAAAAATAGTGACTTGGTGCAAGTAGAATACTCTAAAAGAGCAAGAGGAAGGCCAAAGAAAATGCGCTCAGAAGTGGTAAAATATGATCCATGGGCTGACAATTTGATAGAAAACATGGCTTGTGATAGAGCATAGAACAGGATTTGTTTATCCAGTCCCACTAGTTGGGATTAATGTTTTTTTTGTTGACAAGGTTATACATTTTATTGTTAATAAAATCTTGTTCTTTTGTTGATAATCAGAAGGCAATACATTTAATTTGTATTTCCCCATTGAAATATCATGCAGCTATCTCCCTGGACCAGATGATATGTTAGTGCTGGACATAGCTTACATGATTTATCTTAAGTTTGAAGAGTACCCTAGTGCACTTAGGATTGCACTCTTCCTGGACAACTTGCAGGTATGAATTTCATAATAAAAATAAAATTGATTCCTCTCATAGTTTTGGGTTTGCTATTTACGCGGCTTAGGGTTCAATAGAATTTTTTTGGATTATGGAATTTCTCTTTCCTAAACTTCTCTGAAAATTTTTAATATGAAAAAGACAGTTATTGTGGTTATGCATCCCTAATAACGTCAACTTATTGTACTATTCTTATACTTTTCTTATTTGTCCTTAACAGTATGTGAAGCAGATATTTACATCTTGTGATGATGTTCTACAAAAGAAGCAGTTTTGTTATATTCTTGCTCGACATGTAAGTTTCTGAGTTTTCATAATTGGGTTCATATTTCCATGGCTGGTTTTCTATATATATTTTGCTTTGTGTATGATTCAGTTGTCATTGTCTAACTGATATATTTCTAGAAGTTACTAGTGCTAGAATCACTGCTTTTATTCCTTGAAAAACCAAATCCAGCATAATTATTTAGGGGATCCCTTGTCCCACAAAGAATCATAGTACCATTTTGGTATGTTTTAGATTGGTTATAATACCACATAAATGCAAACGATCCCTAAATGATTAAGAAATATGAAAAGTATTTCATTCATTTTAGTTCAGAAATGTTTATGAAATAATGGTTGGATCAACTGACCTTTCAGCTTTCTTAAAATCCTATTCAGGGAACTAAATCTTAGTCCTTGGCAACCCTTTATCATATCATTTTTATTGGTAATTGATAACTTTGTTATTTGAAAAAGCTTAATTTACATTGATTGAAGGGTACTGAGTGCCCAAAGCAACTCTGGCTAGTATGAACAGAACTATCAATCCCATTATCATTTCATATGGAATATGGAAAACCAATAAAAATAAAACGTTGAATAATTAAATTTGAATTGATTAGATAATTATTTCTTAGATTGAATGAATTTTGATTTTTTAATTCATTTTAATTGAATTTGAATGACAAATTGACAATATATTCCATTGAGTTCAGATAAGAAGACATCCTGTTTTTTATAAAGGCGGCACACTCCTAGTGAGTAGGCCAAAAGTAATGTTTTCAGATCTTGTTTCACATATTGAGTTTCCACTGATGATTATGGATGAGAAAAGTAAGAAAACAAGGTTTTGGAATGGACAAAATAAGTGGATTCCTTTGAACGGGAATATTTTGTAGATATTTAAAGGTGTGATGTCTACTTGCATGGCAGGCTATAACTTGTCTTCTGGATGGATATTTGATTGCTGAGAGTTCTTGATGCAGGGTGTTGCATTTGAACTTGATGAAGAGATGGTTGCAGACGATGATGACCGGGAAGCATTGCAGGATATTATCAACAACACCAAATTAAGTGAGGGATATCTTACTCTTGCTCGTGATATAGAAGTAATGGAGCCCAAATCCCCTGAGGATATATACAAGGTGCTTACTGACATTATACTAGAACCAACTTGCTTTTTGACTTTATTTTCTGCATGCTACTCCACATTTTTTTTTGATCAGTCATGCTACTCCAAATTCTAAAAGTAAAAAATCTCTTAGTTATTTTTCTGCCATCAATATATTCTAGGTTTGATTTTTGTGATATTTTTCTTCCTTTACACAAAAGGACTATCTTGGTTTTCTTTCTCTCCTTTATCTGTTGGTTAGAAAAATATAATGAAAAAACTTAAATATCCATAATGCCACTCAATTTTTTTTTTTTGATAAAAGGCAAGGTTATATTATAATGACATAAACAGAATGGGTAGAAACCCCTTTTTGACAAGGCTTGGTAGTGTAGTGCCCTAAATTTAGAAGACCCCTTTTTGACTCCGAAGTGGAAGAATCTATGCTGTTATTTGTCAAATCTTCAAGCAGTGGAGATTAATCCTGATAGGCCTGACATGAGATGGTGGAAGAAATGAAGAAATGGTCGGTGTAGAGCGAAATCTTTTAACAAGGCTTTGGCTAGGAACTGGGTTGAGCAGACCTCAATTCAATGATTTTGGGGTAGTACTATTATTGTTAATATTGGGGTAGTCTAATTCCTCCAAGGGTTGAAGCATTTGCCTGGCTGGTGGCATTGAACAATATTCTTTCTCAGTTGAGCAGTTTAGATTGCCTAGAAGTGTTACTTATGTGGTGTGAATTCTGAATCGTTTTTCATCTTTTCTTTGGCTGCCCTCATACAAAGTTTGTTTTGGGACATAGGGTTGGTTGTGTAAGTTGTTTGCTTATTAGATGAGTCTAATCTTGGTCCTTGGGTTGAAAGCATTATTCCCTCCCATCAGTACTAAATTAATAAACACGAATCTCATCCTTCTCCCCATATCTGGTTTCATATGCTTCTTCCTTCTTGTGGATGCTTTTGTTTTAGACACACCTCTTTAATCACCACTTTAAGACCATTTTTCACATCATCTTACATTACATTATTTGAAATATTAAAATGTCTATCAACTACTTGTGTTATATCTTAAAATATTTGTGTTAGTACAACACATGCTCTCTCTCTCTCTCTCTCACACACACACACACACACAAACATGCACATAGATCCCTCTCAATAAGGTATTGGAGTGCCTCATTGTAAGGCATAATTATTGCTTACACTTAAGCCTTGACATGTGTGGCATGACATGGGGCCTTCATTTCATATAAAGGTGTCATATTAAAGATCCAATAATTATTTTATTTAATTAATATGCTAAAATTCATGCTTTATTTACCAAATTATTAAAAACTTTTCTGACGCTCATGCTTATATCTCCTTCCTCTGCATATTTATTGCATCTTTCATAATTCTCTGGATATTTATTAGTTCTCATTTTTAATTATATTGAAGTAAAAGCTTGAGAATTCAAAGGTCCTAAATTTTTAAAATCATGTATCAAATGTCTTTCTTTTTTCTTTCCTGTGTGCCATTTGACAAAAAAGATATACAATTCCATTATGTGCTCTTTATGTTTGACTTTCTTAGGTGCATTTGCTTGATGGCCGGGCAAGTGCTGGTGCGAGTGTCGACTCAGCGAGGCAGAACCTAGCCGCCACCTTTGTCAATGCTTTTGTGAATGCTGGTTTTGGCCAGGTAACTATCCAATTATGTAGTGATGTTGGTTTTTATGAATTTTGTTTTCCACATGCTTAATGGATTTCCCTTATCTTTTCATTTTGTAGGATAAGTTGATGACTGTTCCTGCCGAAGCTTCAAGTGGTGGTTCCACTGGAAGCTGGTTATTCAAGAATAAGGAACATGGGAAAACCAGTGCTGCAGCAAGTCTGGTATTTCTTTTTCTTCTCCACTGGGATATGCTTTTCTTGGTTATGACCTTTTCAACCCATAGTTAATGTTTAAAGTTTGGCTATTGTAGGGTATGATTCTGTTGTGGGATGTGGATTCTGGACTTGCACAGATTGATAAATACTTCCACAGCAATGACAACCATGTCATTGCAGGTGCATTATTAGGAGTTGGCATTGTCAACTGTGGTATTAAGAATGATTGTGATCCTGTAAGCAACAGTCTATTTTTATGCTAAAACTTATTTGAAGGCTGCCATTTCTTTATTGTTATTATTATTATTATTATTGTTTTTTTTTGTGTTTTTTAAACTCATCTGGAACATCTCCAGGCGTTGGCACTTCTAGGTGATTATGTAGGAAAAGATGATTCAAGTGTTCGAATTGGTGCAATAATGGGCCTTGGCCTCGCTTATGCAGGAACCCAAAATGAACAGGTGAAGTACCCCCGCTTTTCACCCTTAGAGTGCTATTTTGTCCCTTAAAAGGATTTCCAAGCTCTACTTAAACTCTTAAGAGTAGGCTACCAAACTGTTAGGGTGATTCCTTATCACAAATGGATTAGAATTTGGTTCAATAGCATTTTCCTGTACATCCATTAAAACCCCTGCATTGAGATTATTGGTTGTTGAAGTTTTAACGATTCAAAACTAATTTGAATGGTTGTTGAACTATTTATTGTTTTTTGGATTTCTATTAATCACATATGCAGTTCCATTTTATGTTGACTTTCTTGTATTAACAGATAAGAAGGAAATTATCTCCAATTCTGGGAGATGCAAAATCTCCACTTGATGTGATTGCCTTCACTGCTATCTCATTGGGTTTGATTTATGTTGGCTCATGCAATGAAGAGGTTGCTCAGGCCATTATCTTTGCCTTAATGGATAGAAGTGATTCAGAATTGGGCGAGCCCCTCACTCGGCTTCTGCCTTTAGGCCTTGGCCTTCTATATCTTGGGAAGCAGGTAAATAAATTTAAACCTTGGTTCTCTTTTCTATTTTTTTTTGCTATCCTTGTTTCCCCTTCCAATTTCTTAAATTTTAATGTTTTCTTTTTCTGCTTGCTTATATTGTCTTGAAGTGACCAGAAACTCAAATAGGCCACAATACAAAGAATGGATGCCTTACAGTTCTTTGTCAATCTAATTGCTTTATTGTTTTACAGGAAAGTGTGGAGGCAACAGCTGAGGTGTCCAAAACTTTTAATGAAAAAATTAGGAAATATTGCGATATGACCCTACTATCTTGTGCCTATGCTGGAACTGGGAATGTACTCAAGGTCTTGTATCTGTCTGTTGGCCACATCTGCAGATTATTTTTAGCATGCAAAGTTGTTGACACTCTTTATTCGTACAGGTTCAAAATCTTCTGGGGCACTGTGCACAACATCTTGACAAGGGTGAGACACACCAGGGTCCTGCTGTTCTTGGAATTGCTATGGTAGCAATGGCTGAAGAATTGGGTCTTGAGATGGCCATTCGATCATTAGAACATTTATTACAATACGGAGAGCAGAACATCCGGAGGGCAGTTCCTTTAGCTCTTGGTCTCCTTTGCATATCCAATCCGAAGGTAAGCAATATGTGATACACATGTTTGTTGAATCTCATAGCATTCAACTGGGAAAAGGGATCTGGATTGAGTTTTATTAGGTTGGTTTGGTAAATGTTGCATTAGTTTCTTAGAAAATTTTATTAAGCAATGTATAGTTGGAACCATCACTGGGTAATGGTCCTTTTAGATGTAGGGTTATCTTTAGATTAGTTTGATTCTTGTGTTCTATATCTAGTCTTCTAGAACTATTTCTTCTTCACTTGTTTGTTGACTGGATATTGTTGGGCAGGTCAATGTTATGGATACGTTAAGTAGACTCAGTCATGATACAGATTCAGAAGTGGCAATGGTATGTGCTTTGCTATAACATTTTTGGAATCCAAACTTTTATCATTTTTCAGAACTCAATGTTTGTTGCTTCTACAGGCGGCCATCATATCGTTAGGTCTTATAGGTGCAGGCACAAACAATGCTCGAATTGCAGGCATGCTTCGCAACCTTTCGAGCTATTACTACAAAGAAGCTAGCCTGCTCTTCTGTGTAAGCTTCTCATTTCTCCTCCTTATTGGCTTTTTCTTGTGGTTGTCTGGGTGTTGCTAATTTTGCTTTGATTACATGATTAGGTGCGGATTGCTCAAGGTCTTGTTCATTTGGGGAAGGGGTTGCTGACTCTTGCACCATACCATTCTGACCGGTTTTTGTTGTCGCCGTAAGTAAAGGACACTGCCTATGTACCATCTTTTGCAATTTGAATACTACATGACATTCTAAAGACTGGGAAAGAAAAGGATGGAGAATAGAAGAGCTGTCAATGACCCAATACTTGAGATGGTCAGTTGGTGTAACTCCAAAAAGGGAGGTGCAGGTTCAAACCTGTGGAACTGCAGGATTTCTGTGGTTTGGCTGGCGGGACACGTGCACCCTGCTTTGTCCTCACCATTGATCCCATAATGTTTACATACCCAATAAACACAAAAGAATAAAAGAGGGGGAAACTGGAGTATAAGTGAAAGGAAAAATCAGTAGATCCTTCCTAATAACCTTTGATTAGTTAATACATTCCTCTAGATTTAAAGAGCAGCATAAAGTAGGTTTAGGGCAAGAAAATCTTGTTATTATCATTAATGCCAGTACTATTAATAGTTGTTTTATGATAAGGATGTGGCTAAAAGTTATAGATGGACCACCTATTTGTCTGGACTCTACAGGTTTAAAGGATCACAAATGCCTCTGCTTTGTTGAAGTATCTAACTTAAATTATTCCTGAGAGAACTAGAATAATTCAACTGTTTCCATCTTTGAGCACTGCCTAACCCTGATGGTCTAGTTTGCCCAAATAGTAGCTTTGTTCTTTTCTTCGGAGGGTAGGAGACATTTCTATTAAGGATCCAGGAAAATGAACTGCGTTAGCATCTTTGGAATTGTGGTGTTCATGTTTGCAAAATCAACTATTGTAATGTTATTTTAATGGTTGGCACCATAGTCCCTAGTTATTAATGCATCTTGGTGCTTCTAGGTGATAATGAGAAGCCTAGTTGATTAGGTGGGTGGTGTGTATAGAATTTTACAAAAAAGAACCTCAGGCTCCATTTGGATAAACTTTTGAGCTTTGGGCTACCGAAGTGAGTCAAAAAGTGTTTTGAGCATTTGATTAAGAGCTGCTTCTGAAAACATGATAATCTGAATCCAGGATACTTTCAGGCCCTAAAGCACAAAGCCTAAGACAAAGTGAGCGAAAGTTAGGGCTTTGTGCTTTAGGGCATTGAAAACACAAATTCTGAAGCTTATCCAACATAATAAGTATTCAATAGAGTAGTTGCATTGTTAACAATTGTTAGCAAATAAAGAAGGCTATAAATTTACACATAAAAAAAGAGAGAAAAAGGGAAAAAAGAATTCCATTTAATTGTAGAAAAAAGAAGGAAAATTTTTATCCCTATTTCTTTTGATCTTAATGGTAAAACCCTTGAAATAAGTCATAAGTAATATGCAAAATATATTTGGATAAAAAATGTTTAACATAAGTTATGATATATCACCAATAAAAATATGACATGATTTTTTTTTTATCACTAACTGAAAAAACAAGGCATGATGTATTAAAACAAGGATGAATATGTAGCCACGGTAACAATATTACAAGGTGCCTGTCTTGTGATTTTTGTTGCCTAGATGGTTACGCAAGTCGATTAAGACGTGGGGCTTCTCTATACAAATGATGGTGTTTTAGCAAGGTGCATCATGCCCATACCAAGGGCTCCTTGTTGCTTAGGTGTGATGCCTTGGACAACTTGGTTGGCACAACGATATATAGACAGGCCCCATTAATGATGATGCTGGGCTTTTATGTGGACCATGTGCTAGTAATGAATAGATTTATGATACAAAATCTTCTGTTGAAGCTTTCAAGGAACTTGTTAATGATATAATTTCATGTATCCTTTCCCCTCCAGGACTGCACTTGCTGGATTATTAATCATGCTTCATGCCTGTCTTGATATGAAATCAATCATCTTGGGAAAATACCACTATGTCCTGTACTTTCTTGTTTTGGCAATGCAGGTACTATTATCTTCTTTGTCCTCTTCTCAGTTCGAGAGTTGAGACACAAATATTGCAATATTTCTTCTTGACGTGGTCGCTTCCAATCTAACATCTTATCGGAAGTTATTAATGTATTTTTTGTTGTTTGATGTTACAGCCGAGAATGCTGCTGGCTGTGGATGAAAATTTGAAACCTCTGTCTGTGCCGGTACGGGTGGGCCAAGCTGTTGATGTGGTTGGCCAGGCTGGTCGACCCAAGACCATAACAGGATTCCAAACACACTCAACCCCTGTTTTACTTGCAGCTGGTGATAGGGCTGAATTAGCTACAGAGAAGTAATCCACCCAATAAAATCAAGACTCTTACACAGTGCTGTTAGCATTTAATCATTTATTGCATGCTAATGAAGTCTCTGTTTTTGCAGGTACATTCCACTTTCACCCATCCTGGAAGGTTTTGTGATCTTGAAAGAGAACCCCGAGTACCGGGATGATCGTTGAACTTGATGTTTCCAGAAACCTTGTGAATTGTGATTACAATTTCATCAATCAGAAGTTTCCAACCTGGTGGGCATGGACCCTCTTGTGCGCGTTGCTAACAGGGAAGTGGCTGTCATTCCGGTGTGAAGTTGGGAGTATCTGGAGATCTCCCTGACCTTGTATCAACGGTTTTTAATTTACGCATACGTATGCTTGAAAAGGGAAGGGGCTAAAGGTTTTTAATTTATCCATACAAATGCTTTGGAAAGGAAGGTACTAAAGAGAGGAGAAAGGGGAAGACTTGGGGAAGGGGTTGTAATTTAAACACCGAGATTTCGACTTGCATCCAAATTCTTAACTTTTTTGTTTTATTTTTTTAACCTTGCAAGTTAAACCATTGATTGCTTCGTTAAACGCGTTAGATATTTACCATATCTGGTCTTCACCCTTTCTATGTTCCCGTCCAATTGGTATTCCAGATCCATTTCCCAGGTCAATGTTAACCAAGATTGTCTGTTTCATTTCGTCTAGTGAGAGGAGAGTAGAGACTGGTGTCCCTTACCATTATCGTTTGTTCATGTGGCCCGAATAAATTCCTGAAGCTTGTCTCGTTATGACTCATCCGAGGGTGTCCAGTCAACAGTCAACACCCAATTTGGAAGGTGGAGGAAGCATATCATATCTTAAAAGCCCGACCCCTGTTCTGGATACCGAAGAGATGATACCAAAAGTCTGGTGATTAAGTGAACTATGGTAGATGCTAGCAGTGGCACATGCTGATGTGCTAGCTGCAGGCTGTGATATTGGAGCACCTTGGAAGATTCTAGAAGGAGAATACCATTCTCTGACGCCAAGCGTTCCCACCGCTTAAATTCCGGCGTCCACTTGGACACCAAAACAAAACAATGGATTTCTTTAATAAAGAGAGAATTTATTATAGAATAGTAGTATTTTAAAAAGAAGTATATAAAGAATTATCATTAAGCACTTGGGCACAAGTAAGCACTTGTGATTATGAGCATCATCTTCGGCTTCGAATTGACATGGGTGTTAGAAAAGTTGAAATTGCAGGCAAGGAATTGGTAATTCACGAGCTTGACGACGTGAACGACCCGGACACGGGGCGCGCTCTCACCGGTTCCTGGGTCTGGGACTCCTCCCTCGTCCTATCCGACTGGATAGTGAACCATGGTCAGGAAGAGCTTAACCTGAGTGGTCAGACTGTGGTCGAACTCGGTGCTGGAACTGGACTTCCCGGTTTGATGGCGGCACTACTGGGCGCTACCCGAGTTGTTCTTACCGACGTTGCACTGCTGCTTCCCGGGCTGAAGAGGAACGTGGAAGCTAACCAACTTGAGGACCGAGTGGAGGTAAGGGAGCTCGAATGGGGATCGGACGAGTCGTTGCAGTGTCAGGAGGGTGGAGAGTTGGAGGATGTGGACTTGGTGCTTATGTCAGACGTGTTCTACGACCCATCAGAGATGGCAGCGCTGGCTAAGACGCTGAGGAAGTTGTGTGGTGCGCACACGAGGATCTGGTCGGCAAGTGAGGTTCGGCCATGGACCAGCGATTGCCTGGACGAGTTGAGGAGTGAAGGGTTTGGTGTGATTGAGTTGCCGAGTGACTTCACTCCGTCCTCTTCGGCCTCAACGGCTACCGGAAGCCAACCGACGTTTTCTGTTTTCCATCTAATACCCCCAGACCCAGACTTAGACGTACACCCAGTCACTCAATGTAATTCGGAAATTGAATTTAACCCACTAGACGTTTGATGTACAAGTCAGGTCCGTTACCATGATACAATGGCTGTCGCAGTGTAGCCTGTGGCTGGGCACCTCTCAGTTCTCACCATTAAAAAACGATAGAAGGAAGGAAGGAAGGAGTGCCAGAAAATGTTTACAATACTTTTTAAGTCGAGTAATATGCAGCTTTACTATGCAACTTTACAGTACCAGTGGCCAAGCAAATAAAATTTCCCCCAGCAAAAGTGAAGTAGAATTTGCGTTTACATTCATATCAATTCATTTCCATATGGCATGTATAAAAACAATATTCTATCGGAAAATTCCATTGATACACTCAACACTGGATATTGGACTACAACTCGCATATGGATCCCTTGAAGAGTAGCATTCATCCGACATATATCGAAATTGCTTACCATTTGCCAATGGTCAAAATTTCGATACAAATACAATACACCCCATATTGGGTGTATGAATCGTATTTTTTGATTTCTGATATATTTGTTTACAGTTAGTTATCGGAATTCATTTTTTTTAAATAATATATAATTAAAATTAAAAAGAACTAAAAAACAAAAGGAGTATAATTCAAAGTACCAATAGAGGTGTATTGATGCTTTCAACCATGCCAGTTGGAGGCGGAGAAATATATCATCTACCACTTTGTTTTCACCTTACTTTCCATGTATGTATTTTTATGTTGATTTAAATTTTTCTAAAGAATTTCGAACTTCAACTCTTTCGCCAATGAAACTATAAAATGCCAGTTCGCCTATCCTGATTAAGAATTGATTTTGTTCTGGTTCATAGAACCGATTAATAATTGGTTTGGAACCATCGGCTCTGAACTACAGTATTTATATTTACCGAAAGAGTACATTCCTGAATTCTGGATAATTTCAAGTAGAGAACCCCTTTATTAGATTTGTCTGAAAAAGGCATAAAAATGTCTCAAATACCCATGCTTCCAAATTTTCTCTTTATAATAATCACTATCCCAAATCCTTTCAATCACTTTTCTGAAATTGATTTTGATATCAATCACTCAAAGGTAAAGCTGTAATTTTAATTTTTCTTTTTTTTTTATTATTCATAAAACTGCAGTCTCAATAGTAATTATTTGGGTATTTTGGATATTTTTATGATTTTTTTTAGAAAATTCTACTAGAAGGGACTTACTTATAACTGTATTAAAAAGTTCAAAGGAGGTGATTGTACTTATTAAACTTAAGAGGAGGTTTCAGGCTTTCAGCAATTTACCCCTTATTTTATTTTGGTAAAATAATTTGTTTCCGAAAGCGGCAAGTAAGGATGAAAAATCAGCTGAGCCTGCTGAGATCCTCGAATGGTCATCTCTGCGACTTACTATTGCTTTTGAGTTTCGCCCGAGGAAAGTTGTGGCGAGCTGGTCTAATCTCTCTAATCACATTGGCGATAGTCCGAACCAATCCATTGGGATAATGGGGGCATCAGCGTTGCTTGCTCGTATTCTGGTTCTATTACTTGGTACAATAACACAAGTGCAACTTTGCCAGCAACATTCCACATTTAGCTTGATTTCCTTCTCATGATTCATAACAATGGGATTATGATTCATCTTTAAATCATGAAAATAAAAAGCAAAATAGAAATTATTAATATATTAAAGTCAAACAAAATTGTGAATCTTTTTTTTTTTATGCATTCTTGCTTACAAGCCATTCAGTTTCCATGAAATTGTATATGATAAAAAAGGGGTGGTCTCCCCTTTCGCCAAATGGAATTAATTTAATTATTTATTAAATTTATCAATTATAATTACTAACCATTATAAGTAAATTAATTTAATTACTGCTATCTATTTATTTTAATCCGCTTTTAATAATTACGGATTAATATAGTAATTTAATAAATATATAATTAATGATTATAATTAATAATTATTGTTATTATAAATATTGCTAATAACTAGATATTTACTTTAAATTAAAATTATAAATACTGTTAATAAATTTAGTAACCTGGTTTTATAAATACTGTTATTAATAAGTTTAGTAACTATTGTTATATTAAAAATAATTACAAATGTTATTAAAAGTATTGTTATTGATTATTTAATAAAATATTATACTTACTGACTATTACTAATAAATACTGTTAATTTAATTTAATTTTGGTAATTATTAATTTAATGAATTATTGTTAAAAAATCCTATTCATAAATTTAATATTTACTGTTATATTAAAAATAACTAAATAATATTATTAAAACTATCATTAATGATTATTTAATAAAATATTATAATTACTTACTATTATTGCTAAATATTGTTAATAACGATCTGACAACCAACGGTTCGATCGTCCGATTTGAATGGATGGTCCATTCTGACAATAAAAATTATAGGCAAAAAATTGAGTGTGTGAGATCCATTAAGTAGTATCATATGTGTTGTGTCATTGGAGCGTGTGACTCATACGACCCCAAAATAGAACCGTTATGGCCACCGGTTTTTGGGTCAACGGTTCGATCGTTCAGTTCAAACGGATGGCCCATTCTGACAACAAAAAATTACAAGAAAAAATTTATGGAACTGTTCTAGCCATCGGTTTTCGGGTCGACGATTCAATCGTCTGATTCGAACAGATGACCCATTCTGACAACAAAAATTACAGGAAAAAAATTGAGTGTGAGGTCCATTAAGTAGTATCATACATGTTATGTCATTTGAGCTAGACCTGTTCATGGGTCGGGCTCGGGCTTGGCTTTTGTCAAAATTTTAATGGGCCCGGCCTAAAGCTTGAGCTTGAGATAGCATAAAGTTGGGCTCAAATCCCGGCTCGTGAATGGGTCTAATTCGAGCGTGTGACTCATACGACCCGAAAATGGAACCGTTTTAGCCATCGGTTTTCAGGTCGATGGTTCGACCGTCCGGTTCGAACAAATGGCCCGTTTTGACAACAAAAATAAAAAAATAAAAAAGATGGCCAAAAAAATTGAACGAGTCAACGAGTTAACGGTTCGACCACTTGGGTCAATGGATCGTTGACTACTCAACTGTTTTTGGCCAGGGACCAGGATTGGGGTAAAACGGAACCGGTTTCCTGGATGGTTCCCAGGCCGAAATGTCCATCCGTCCGGGTCAGCGACGGTTCGAAAACCATGGTTTTTATGCTTTTGGATTTTCACTATTCAAAGGTTTCTTCTACTGTGGGCTTTATTCGAGCGTGTGTAGTATATTCATTTTTTTTTCATTTTTTGCTTTTGTTTTTGTTTTCTTTTTATTTTTTGTATTTGGTCTTCTTCTTTAAGATCCTCCAAAACGGTATAGGGTTTATCACCATTTTATTTATTACCTTTTGTTTTTTCTTTGGGTTTTCTTGTGCATTTTTTTTTTATTTTCTTACAAGACAGCTTTGTCTCTTTCTTTGATTGCATGTATGTTTAGTTCCGTCTCAAAGTGGAACTTTGGACTCAATTTTCTAGTTTTTTTTCTTGGTTTTTTCAATTTGGTGGATTTACCACGAATTTTTTATGTGTTTAAGGTCACTTTGGATTTAATTTTCAAGATTTTGGAATCCCTTGCAATGCCCACCCTTCCCATGACTACAACTACAAAGTTACTTTGTCTAATTATTGACACCTAGGAAAAATGACCCGAAAATAGAACCATTTTGGCCACTGGTTTCCAGGTCGATGGTTCGACCGTCTAGTTCGAACAGATGGTCCGTTATGACAACAAAAAATAAAAAATAAAAAATATTTAAAAATAAAAATGACAAAAAACCGTTGAATGGGTCGACAGTTAAACTGCCCGAGTCAATGGGTCATTGACTGATACAACGATTTTTGGCCAATGACCAGGTTTGGGGTAAAATGGAATTGGTTGCTTGGACGGTTCCCAGGTCGAACAGTTCTACTGTCCAAGTCAACTGGGAGTTCTTGGTGTGAAACAAAGGACAACTATGAAGTATAACTCAAAACTATCACGGTATGATCGTATTCTTTTATATAAGATGCTTTGCTGAAGCAATATTTAAAAAACAAGCACATGATGATCTCTTTTAAGTCTTTATATGAATTTCAAGATTTGAGTACTTATAATTGCAAAATTCTTATTAAGAAACTATTGTCTTTTTTAATACAACAAATAGCAATGTTAAAATTCCATTCCAGCCCCTACGAAGCAGGGCCCTTCCGCTAGTTTATTAATTAATTGAAAAACCTATTTTATTTAGTAAAAAAGATTTTAAACATAAAATAAATCACAAAGTTAAAATTAAGAAAATATATTTTCAAGTTAAAAAATAGGGTTCAACTATGATACCAAAAAAACTTACAACCAATCAATTGGTATCATAAAAAGGATGACCAATCAAGTGGTGTTCATCAAAATTCAAGGGGGGGGGGGTGCTTTGATTGGTTAAAGCTCTTCTAATACAATGATTTTCCAGTACCATAGATTTTCCCTAAAAAATATACTCCAATATATATAAAGTTATAATGAATGCATTTATTGTAATTTTTCTTATGTATATGTTGCACTTGTACAAATATAAAACACACACATATAAAACTTAAAAAGTTATATACATAGATAAATAAATAAAAATTGTATGCTTACTTATACATATCGTGTATAATATGATGGTAACACCCCAATCATTGTCTTTACTTATTTCCAATAAAAAAGTGTAAATTGCTAAAACCTCCCCTGAAATTTTTGATCATTGCTGAGATTTCCCCTCAAGTTTGATAATAGCAATAACCTCCACTAAACAAAAGGCATGAAAATATCCAAAATGCCCACAGTTATTTTTGATCAAAATATTTACTTTCTAAATTCTCTTCATATCAATGGCAAATTCAAGCCCTTCCAATTTCTTTTCTAAAATTGATTTATTTTCTAAATTTGCCCTTCATATCAATTGCTTAAAGGTAAATCTGCAACTTTAAACTCTCTTTTTTTTTTGTTGATAAAATTTGTATTGTTTTTAGGCTTAATTGCTAAAACCTCTCCTAAAGTTTTTCACCGTTGCTCAAACTTCTCTTGAAGTTTGGTAATTGCAATCACCTCCCATGAAGTTTTTTACAAAGTTGCAAGTAGACCCCCTCTGTTAGAATCCTCTAACAAGAGGCACAAAAATGTACAAAATACCCATGCAGTTATTTTTGACCAAAAGGGTTTTGGTTCAAATTTTCTCTTCATATCAATTGCTGCCTCAATCCCTTCCAATCTTTTTTTTTTCCGAAATTGATTTATTTTTCAAATTTGCCATTCGTATCAATCACTCAAAGGCAAAATCACAACTTAAATTATCTTTTTTTGTTCATAAAGTTTGTGTTGTTTTTATTTTAGAAACCAAACTCAATAGTAACTGCATGATTATTTTGGACATTTTCGTACCTCTTATTAAAGGATTTTAACAAAAAAAGTTTACTACTGTGTCAAAAAGTTCATAAGAGATGATTGCAATTATAAAAGTTCAGAGGAATTTTCAGCAATTTACTCTTGTTTTTACTATAAAAACCAGCCTCAATATTAACTTCATGGTGATTGGTGGATATTTTCATTCCTTCGTGCAACTGTATCAGAAAATTGGAGATGATTGCAGTTACCAAAAATTAAGGGATGGTTTCAGCAACTGTTAAAATCGAGCTCTGAATTTGGTAATTGCAATCACCTTCGATTTCACATTAGCCACGTCGTTAACACATGTATTTAAGCCATTATTCTCTACTATTAACCTCACTTTATAATTTTTATATAAAACTGCATTTCGAATGCTCCCTAAACCCATAACCCCCAAAGTCTAGTGAAATTCAGCATCTGTCCCAAGTCTCCACAGCAACAAATGAAAACTTAACCAGTTAAAGTACCTTCATGCATTGTATCATGTATCCCTTTTGGCCGCTGATTCGGCTCCCCTGCGCTGGCGGTGGCGTTGGTGCCGGACGTACACCTGCGCTGGTGCCGCTATTCGGTGCGAATCGATCATGAACAGGACTGCAAATCGATGAGAAAATGGTGGTGTCTTCGGGCTCTGTTCGACCCTAAATTGTCGTTGAACAGGGCCGAGAATCGCCGTTTCTGTCTTAGGGCTGGTCATGAACAGGGACCCTCGTGATACCAGGCAACAAAACGGTGAAAAATCACTGAGAAATGCCACCGATGACATCGGTCCTTTCCGTGCCGTAACCCGAGCTACGACACCCATTTCCCCATTTCCGTCTCCGAACTCCCTTGTAATAACATCTCGCCTAATACCCAGAAAAAAACAGACCTCAACCACCCCAGTTCGACCACCACCACAGAAACACAAAAGGCCAACAACCAGTTCTATTAAAACAAGCTCTAACGGTGAGAACACCGTCTTGGTTAACCTCTGACTGGTCTCTAGATATATTGGCTTCCCACGTTGCCGAAGACCAGAAATGGGAAGGGAGGGAGGAAAGAAAGGACCAAAAGGTTAGGTTTTGTGTCAGTAACAAAGTTTTCAATAAAGCATTAAAATCCTGTCTTCGTTTAAGGCAGTGAAGGAGAGAGACAGAGGCCTATCTGTATTCTGATTTCTTCCTATGCTTTCCTTTCATTTAGAAAAGATCGAGACAACGAGAACCCTCGGTAGGTTTCATAAAGCAGAGAGGAGCGGAGAGGATGTTGGAGGACAAAGCTCTAATTGGCACAAACTGGAATCGATCAGTCTCGAGAGATTGAATGATCTGAGATTGATGGAAACGACTCTCCTAGTCCGGTTTTCGCAGGCGATTCCGGTCCAGTTGCTACATTGAACTCAACCCACCTCACCAAACTTTGCTTTGGATCGTTAATGGAAGATCTGAACCTGAGAAGCGAACCTCTGTCTTCAACTTGTAAATCGAGATATGGTTCTTCGGCTGCTGCTACGAAACAACACCTTCGAGTTTCATTTATACGGAAAGGGGCAACCAACTATGGATTGGTCCACCAGATTGAAAATAGCTCTAGGCTCTGCAACTCGGGTCCAACACAGAAGCTTGTCTGAAAACATGAGCATCGGAGATTCAAGGATTCAAGGTAGAATAAGTTGAAGCTCCATTTGGGGATGAACTTCTTCAGCTGCTGCTACAAAGTTGAAGTCCGAAGCGCAAGAAAATCCAGAAAGCTTCCATCTTATCTCTTGAAGCCTGACTGTTCGTGTTCGTTGACATTCACCACCGGTGGAGAAGTAGGCGACAGAGAAAAACAAAGTAGTAGAAAAGATGTCGTTGGATTATTCAGCACAGCATAAGCCTTCGATGAGGAACAAATTGTTGTTGTTGTATAGGTACAGTACAGGTCAGAATTGTCGTTGATTAGAAAAATCTCTTTGAGAACCTCCGCCCTGATCTACGGGACCCTGGTCGGTCCAATGAACAAGAGGCTATTTCTCCATTAGTTACAAAGGCCAGATAAAAAAGATGAATTAAAATATATCTCCATCTTTTTGTTTGAACACTCACCGAGATTAGAGTTTGATACAAGAAATTTAAGGGTATTCTAACTCTCTAAGACCCTACCTCTTTCTTCCATAAATGAGTTCAGGTTGCTCTAGAAAAAGGAAAGAAAAAATAAAAAAATCGTAGAGATAGAGAGAGAAAGTGACAGATACCAAACGCATGGAGGAGCTGAGAGCGGAGACGAAGCTTAACAGAGGTTGAAAAGGGGTGGTTATACATAAAGATTCTGTTTTCGCAGGCCATGTCAGGCCTGGCATGATGCATGATCGTATGAGCCATGCTGGGTCTAGGGTTTTAGCGGGTTGTGACGATCCATATATATTATATATATTTATATAATATTATATAAATTACTATTATATAATAATATATTAATAAAATAAATATTTTTTAATTTTATTATATTAATTTATTTAATTATTGTATATATAAGCAATTGTATATATCAAAATTCATATAAAATTAAAGTTTTAAGTTTTTTGTCAAGCTTTTTTAAATAAATAGTTTTGGCCCGATGCATGGCCCAATTTGGCCCAAGGCTCGACCCATGGGCCAATCCGGCCTGCAACATGACACAAGCTCACACGGGCCTGGGCCATGGGCCGTGCCGGGCTGGCCCCCAAATTACCTCAGGGGAGAGTGACAGCCCACGGACTAACACGGCACGTGCCGTGTCAACGTGTGTTCTCTCTTTTTTCTCTTATTTTGAAAATGTAAAGAATAATAAGTAAAATAGTTTTTTTTTTTTTGTCTCTCCCTTGACAGACGTTTATGGCAAGGAGGTTCTTGACAATTGTCAAAAAAACTTGAAGGTACTAATGATATATTACAGTGAGATAAAATGACTTATCTCTCCCATTAAACGCTCCCTTCCCTTACAATTGTGCCCAGCAAAGGAGTCGCTAGCTTGCACCAGCTGCTGAAAGAAACTTTCATATCCCTTCTTAGCCCTCTGAATTTTTTCTTTTCATTGTTGACTGTATCGTGCATATCCAAAACACATAACGTGTTAAAAATTGTCTTTCTGGCAAGGTTCAAAATCCGGTATGCCAGTACCGGTAGAGGCATATTTTTAAACCTTTTTTTTTTAATTTTTTTCAAAACAAATTCTGGGAGGCTGATTTAAAACTACTCCACCCCTGAACCGGTCAGAACCACGATACACCTTCTGTAAAAGCATATCGAGAAGCTCCCAAAACAATATGCATCAGCCGATATGGGCCGATACGTGTTAATTCTTTGAACCTTGCTTTCTGGTTCTCTTTGCCATACTGAAAATCTTCTCAACATTTTCTGAAATGGGAATTGAAATAAGAAAACAAAAATCGAAGGTAAATTATATTTGTCCACTTTATTTATTTATTAATTTTTTGGAAGTTTACTGATGAAAACAGTTCACTGTGTTGGAGAAGCAAAACGGACATTCTCCCTTAATAGAAAACCCCATTTTCTTTCCTTAAAATTTCTCTCAACCAATCTGTGTTAATGTCATCAATTAGCAACAAATAAGGTGACATTCATACATAGGGTAATAAAGCAGTTCACACGTTGTGCATCTCTCTTTCCATTGTATCCAATTTTTAACACCCCACAACCAAAAGGAGTAAAAAGCAACAAAACGTAGACTGACGCTATCCTAAACCACCTGACCTATGCGAACCACAATTTCAAAACGAGTATTGTAATTGCACCCGCTTAGAAATTTAGTAGGAACAGCAAAAGAAAAGAATCACATTACATGTTATATTTACCACAAAACATCATGCAGCATACTCTATTGGGTTGCAGTGGCTTTGCCCCATATAACAACTCTAAAGACTGAAAGTCATCATCCTGATCACATTCCGAGGAGTGAAATCGTTAGCAAAAATATATATACGACAGATCACATAGGCACATAGGACGAGGCTACCACTCCCTGCGGCTGTACAAAACTTGTAATTGGAGCTGTGCTTTGTTAGACGTGGGAGGCTGACGAGGCCAATATGTATGTGGTGCTTCCTCAGGAGGTCTCAGTCAGCATTTCCCTGTATATATACTAAGATCACCTGTAACCAGCCATTTCTAAATGAACAATGAACCAACCCAGACCAAAACCCTTCAACCATCTATGCCATGTGATGCTCCCTCCTCTGAATAATTACTCTTAAAACAACATAAAACTTCAAGGGGGAACTGGGGTTATCCTTTTCTCAGCTTTGGCTGTGCTTCCCATGCTGCTCAGGAGTCAAAAACCCATGACCATTCATGAACTCACATTCCAAAGCCAACCACAAGTGTTATGGAGAGAAGCAAACAACCTCAAAAATGATCTCTTCCACACACAAGTGCAGATAAGTGGCAGACACGTCAGCACAACCAAGTTGCTGAATGCAAAGAGCATAACCCAACACTGTAAGGCCTCATGGCCTCTCAGCCATTGTAATGGAGCTTCTGATTCTGTGAGCCCTGACCCTGCTGCTGCTGTGGCACCTGCAGGCTTAGTGGCTGTGTGTTGTACTGGGTAAAAGACTGAGAGTAAAGAGGATTCATCATGTCCTGTGGAAGTAAAACAAAATTTTAGCCACCAGAAACTAAATCCAATGGACCAAATATCATCAATAGTACTATCAAACAAAACCTGGGATTGAAGTGGGTTAGGAGCACCCACACTAAAGTGTGCCTGAGAGGTATCATCTTGTGAAGGGTCATTGAACCCAACCTGGGTAAATAGACCCTGCAATCCATGAGGCATTGGAAGAAGCAAAGTATAAGAAAACCAAGCAAGTAAACTAAAGACAAGCCAAGAAAATTAGAAAAAGGATGCAAAATGAAGATAAAAAAAGGAAAGAGAGCTTAAACAAACCTGAGATATGAAATCATTTCCAGTACCCAAATGAGAGTATCCAGCCTGTGAATTCTGGTTTAGAAAGCTTCCTGGGAAACCACCTTGTGTTCCTTGTGTAACATAATCAACACCATATCCACTTTGAGAAGCCTAAACAATAAAAATGTATCACATTACATAAGAAGGCAGAATTGGCAATTTCAGCAATATAAATAACGTTGACAGGTAATGTGTCAATGCAGTCACTTAACAGTAATAGTTATTTTCCAACTCAGGTTCCAACTATAAGACTCAATTTCATAGTTCTGTGGTGATCACTATCACAATGACCACCTTACCACATACATCTGGTTGGTAAATTTTCCCTCTTAGACTTACTAACCAATCTTTGGAAGCTTGATGTAGCTATTGCAGATCATTTTGAAGGTCCCATGCTAAGTAATTTAGATGATAGAAACCTAGTACCTTGAGCATAAACCAGTGTAGCAAACATAGAAAGGACAATTAATCCTCAAAGTTGTACCTGGGTGGAGAAGTTTGCGGTGTTGTATGCGACATGTGATCCCTGGCTTTTGAAGTCATCACCCAAGAAATCCTAATTGATTGTCATATGAGATAGATTGTCAATAAATGAGAATAAAGAATATCAACCATATATAAAAAACTCGAAACCAATACGGAATCTGTACCTGTGACATGCCTCCAATAGAAAACCCGTCACGGAATGTCTGGCTTAGTCCTTGAACCGGCACCTATCAAGTGTAACATGACAATATCAGGACATTTTAACATTAGAAAAAAGGAAACATGAAAAATAATGCTACCAACCTGGGTCATAAGTCCAGATTGAGATAATGGACCACCAACTGAAGGCTGGCTATTCGGATTGTCCAGAGAAGGAAAATTGAAAGTAGACCCCAGACCACCGATGCTTTGTTGGGAACCTTGCTGATGTGAGAGGTGACCACCAATAGGACCACCCGCATTACCACGCCCAGCCCCAAAACCCCTGCTACCTGCTTGAGGGACCTGTGGAACAGCTCCAATTGGTCCATGAACAGCCCCACGAGTTGGAATTGCATAAGGCTGTGAATGTGGACCACCAGGAAATGGTGGAAGAGGAATTCGGGGAACAGGAAATCCAGCTGGATGGACACCAGGCTTTTGGGTTCCATTGGGTGCACCAAATGGCATATAAGAACCTGGATTTCAGGAAAGAGGACCTAAAATAAGTTGATGCATATTGTTTGGGTAGAAACTTAGCACTAGATACACATTGAGGACAAACAAAATTTGAATTTACAGATTCTTTGATAATGCTAGAGTTTAACTACAGTATGCACAAACAATTAATATGCTCCTAAAATCTCTGTGGTTTAAACAATATAAAGCAAATAAAACACCTTTAGAGCGGTTGCCTCTTTTATCAGAATTTGAGCTAGATGAACCAATGGACCCAAAGTTATCATTTGGCACAACCCCTGGGCCATTACCAAAGAAAAGTCTGCGGTCGTTGTAGATCTGTTTTCATATCATCATATGGAGATACCTTAACACAATCTCAAAATTTTTCAATACACTACTGCCAATCACAGAGCAAGACCATTTGAGAGATGCAATACCTTTTTTGGCTTTTGAAACTGGACCATACTCTGCTTCAAATTATTTAAAGGTCCTTCCACCAGGCACTCATGTTCCTGTAATCAAATGTTTAGCAGATTATAAATATAAAGAGCTTATTCAATATATATTACTCACACAAAAAGTCAAGGGGTCAGTTGATTGGATAAATCATATTACAACCTAGGTAAGACAGGTACATCCCTTAGATAATGAAAATACTGCACATGTCGATTTTTTTGAAATACTTGTAATCTGTGCTTACATTATACCTTTTATTATAAATAATTACTTTACCTTCTCTCTCTCTCTCAAAAAAAAAAAAAAAGATAATGAAAACATTGCTGAAAACTTTATTGAGAAGGGGATGCATCCCAGTGTTTTAAAAGTGCAAGGAGCTTTTTTGTGCCTGAGGCACATGGTGCGAGGCAGGAGTCAGGGCGGACACCTTTTTGAAGTAAGGTGCAAATTTTTTAAAATTTTCAAAAAAAAACATAAAAATGCAAAAAAAAAAATCAAAACATTGAAAAATATTAAAAAATAATATTAATTAAAAAATGCATACTTAAATTTTAAACTAAATGTTTTAAAAAGCCTATTAGCTCGAATAAAAATACATAAACATAAACGTATACAAGCACTCAACAATTCAAACATGTGAAACTTTCAATCTCTTTATTTATTTCCCAATCACATTACTCTAATTCTACAAGCTACTTTTTATTGAGCCCCTAGAGGCAAGCCCAAATTAGTACATGCTAGGGTCTTAAATTCTTAATCTGTACTCAAAATTTGTTTCATACTTTAGTTTTATTTCCCTATCTTTTATAAAATGTCCTGCATTAGGAAGAATGAAATGAACAATATGGTAGATCCCAGGCGGATAACCCACCATCAGATCACTGGGCCCATACTGTTCAGGAAACCCAGGCCCGCACAGGTCGTGAAGCCCATGCAGCACCAGTAGCAGCCCATGCAAAGCTTTACAAACCCCCACTGCGTTTTGCTTACAACCACAGGCCACGTCGTGACCACCCACATGCATAGCTCGTGGTAATGATGAGCTGATAAGTGAGAAAGCCTATATAAGGCCTACAGGTAGAACAGAATGCTCAGAAAAAATCATAACCAACTTATTCCCTTCCCTATTTCTCTTCTTTCCCTCTCTCTTAATTCTGTTTCTGAAGGAAGGAGCTCCCTCGAAGAAGCTCCTTAACAAAAGGGGATTCTAGGAGCCCCTGGGCCAGTCACCATGTTTAAAAAAGTACAAAAAGTGCATAATTTAACAAAGGCACACACTTGGGTTGATCCCGCCGGGCCTAGGCCTAGGTGCCTGGGCATGGGCACATCTGGTGCATGAAGGAGAAAGAGGAATGGAGAGGGACAGCCCATTAACCAGTAATTGGCCAGCCAATTAAATATCTGTTTTAATAAATAGCTTTATATTTTTTTTTATGAATAAACAGCTTTATGGTTAACAGTACTAGTAAAAGTCTAAGTTTTAAGTTTCTGTAGAAGCCAGTATTAGTTTCCTATTGCAAGCCAGTTTCAGTTTCCCAATACAAATCAGTTTCCTTTTATATTCAGGTTTTATGAGAGGGAGAGGCCTATTGTGATCGACTCTTCCCTATTATAAAAGGTGGGATTAGTAAAGCCTTTATCACTTACAAGCACACTTAAAGAAAGTTGAGCATAATGTAGAACTAGAACAGGTATGGCTGTCAACAAATAAATCATACTCAACCACTTTATACCCCAATTGAATTTGTGTGTCTGTATCATGCTGAATATAATGTTATTCTGCTGACGCCTAACCAATTATGTGGCTTCTCATAAAGAGGTCAATAACACTAATCAATTGCAAATATATATATATATAAATAAAACAATTACACTTTACCTTCTCTCTCTCTCAAAAAAAAAAAAACTGTTCAATTGCAAAAACCCTTCTTGTTCCACATTAAGCTAAGCATTCTCTGAATGGACAACACAAGGATACAACATTTGACAGAAAATAACACCTACTCACTCAAATTGTCACAGTCTAACAGATAGGCACATTCAGCTTCTCAAGTAACGCAATGCCCTCCTCAAGTTACTTGAAATGGGAAACCAATTACATGACAGACAAGAGATAGCATTATTCAGAAGAAAAAAGATATGGTACCTTGTAGTGGGTCAATAAACTATTCCACAATGGCTGTTTGCTCAAGACTTTAGGATTTCCCAAGATAACAATACCATAGCGAGCTCGTGTAAGAGCAACATTGAGCCTGCGCGGATCATTAAGGAATCCTATGCCCTGAAAATTTATTCCAAGAAAGAAATATAAGACTGAAGTTATTGTGTAAAATAAAAACAAAATGTAGCAAAATCACAAAAGAGCATAATTGTGGTAAAACAAATATAATCTAGTTAGAAATAATATTCTGTAAAAACACTAGGAATTGAAGCATTTGGTTTTAACCTATATGAGGCAAACACAGAAATTAAAGCATTTGGTTTTAACCTAAAAGGAAACACTAACTAACAAGTTCCTTCTCAGCAATCCTGCATAACAAATCACAAAGAAACTACAAAAATGAAAATATCCCAACTACCCCCTTTTTCTCTTAGATGTGTTGTATTGAAAACATTTTCAACTCAATAAGAAAAAATCATTAGCCAAGAATAGGCCAACGTTGTAGTCATCAAAATCATATGTTTACAATACAACTCAATGTTCAAAACTGTGAATCTGAAGGGGTTCAATTTGAACCTTACATGTGAATTCTTTTCTGCAAGAAGCTTATGATTACTGTTTGAATCTTGTGATTGAATTCAAGAATCTTACAATTTATATGATTCATGCAGTTCAAATTAATTCTATCAAGTCCTAGTTTTCTACTTCTTCATTCTTCTGTTTCTTTTAATTTTCTTTGTGGGACTCCTGTTTAAAAAAACCTTGTAAGAACAAGGTTATTTAATACAAAGTTAGAAATTTTATTGAGTTTATTTTCCATCACATGTAGGTGATATTGCCATTGTATGTGGGTTAATTGGCATTCAAGTTTGACTTGATGCAAGTAATCTGTCCACAATAAATTTTCTTTAAACCCAACTGCCAAAAGACAAATTTAAATAATGTATTTAGTTGATCCCAAACCTTACCCACACCTACATACATCTAAATACATCTAAGGAAAGATCCAAATCTTACCCAGACCCTCAAACAAGAAGAAAGTCCCAATACAACCCCTCGGTACCAATACCACCCACTAATCCCCCAACTATATTACATGTGTGCCTAGAAACATCTGTTATCTCTAAACCCCTTGATCCACCAAGCTGTTAGCAGATCTTCTGACCCATCTAATTTGTGCATTCATATCTTTTGAAAGCCATTGAAAGCACCTAAATTCGTTCCTCAGCTGCCAAATCACCCCTATTTGCTCGGAGAACCCCCCTATTTGCTAATGTTGTTCATTCATTCATTGCAATAAAATATCTTCTTAAAAGGCAACGAAAGTTATAGAATCATTATTTTTTATGTGAGAAATAAGGACTTTAAACCCTAACATAGACTTGTTCGGGCTTGCCTCGAGGGGTGTGGTACAAAGGCAACTAATAGAATCAAGAATGCAATGTGTTTTACATCACATTCCCTACTTGAAACAATGCAATTAAGGAGAAAAAGAGATTGTGGGTTTTACATGCTTGAAAATGCTTTATATGTTTGTTTTTATATTGAATACACTTTACATGTTATGTTATATGTATTTTAATTTTAGATAATAGGTTTTTTAAAACATTTATTTTAAAATTTAAGTTTATATTTTTTATTAACATTATGTTTAATATTTTTTGAATTTTTTGCATTCTTTTAAAATTTTTGGCATTTTTTTGAATTTTCTGACTTTTTTTTTTGTAATTTTGTGCCTTGCTTAAAAAGGCGTGCGCCTCATGTGCAAATTGGCCCTTGCACTTTTTTTGCACCATGTGCTTTTAAAACACAGATTGCAAGAGACCAAAAGAGCAGATTTTGACATTAAGTGGGCAAGGAGTGAATGGAGAGATAAGGGGATTAGTTGGGCGACTCTGCCTTCCTAGAGACGTGCAGGAGGTGTTGTGACAATGTGGAAGAAGGAAGTACTTGTAGGTAGGGAGGAGTTGATAGACCAATTTTTAGTCTCCTTGAAGTTTAGACAAGTGGAGGATGGATTCAAATGGGTATTAACCAATGTCTATGGACCAAATGATTATTGAGAGAAGAGGAAGTTATGGGAAGAACTGGCTGATATTAGGGGATTGTGGGAAGGGCATTGGTGTTTAGGAGGTGATTTCAATGTAATCAGATTCTTGGAAGAAACAAATAGTCCTAGGCAGAGGTCGACCACGAGTATGAGGAAATTTAATCAATTTGTGGATGCCTACAAACTTAAAGAGATCCCATTGTCACATAGTTGTTTTACTTGGTCCAATCTCCAAGTGACTCCGATTTGCTCCAAGTTGGACAAATTCTTATTTTCAAATGACTGGGAAGAACATTGGGGGAATTTGAACTCTAGAGCACTTCCAAGGGTGACATCCGACACTGGCCTATTATAATTTGTAAGGAGGAGGTAAGAAATGTAGGTTCTGCTTCTTTTAGATTTGAAAACATGTGGTTAGGACACCTAGGATTCATCAAGAAAGTCAAAGAATGGTGGTTAGAGAGCAATCCAACAATGGAATGGAGTGGAATGTGGTTTCACAAAAAGTTCCAATATCTAAATGTTAGAATCAAGGATTTGAATCTCTTAGAGTTTGGGAGACTAAGAGGAAAGGAAGCAAATTGTGACTGCACAAATTGAGGTCCTAGATAGCAAGGAAGGGAGGGGTTGTCTTACAGAAGAAGATAAGGAGAAAAGATGGAAATTGCGCAAACAGTTAGAGGACTATCTTCATTAGGAGGAAATAAGTTGGAGACAAAAGTCAAGGTGTACTGTATAAGTGGCTGAAAGAGGGGGATAGGAATACCAAGTTTTTTCAATGTTGTGGCACATGGAAGAAGAAGGAATTATATCTCAAGTCCGGAGAATGAAGGGGCAACAGTTTCCAATCAAAGAGAAATTGCAGGGGCCTTTGCAGATCATTTTAAGTCTATTTTTAGAAGACCCCTAAACAATAGGGTGTGGCTTGAGGGGTTGGAATGGCCAACATTGCAACTAGAGGATAATAGGGAATGGTTGGGAAGGAAATTCAACTTGGAAGAGATAAAGGAGGCAGTGTTCTCTATGGATATATCAAAGGCACCAAGCCCAGATGGTTTTACGATGGCTTTTTATCAGGATTATTGGGAGATATTAAAAGAGGACCTAAGGCTGTTTTTTGATGAATTTCATTCTAGAGGAGTGACTAACCCTGGGCAAAATTCCACATTCATTGCCTTGGTTCCCAAAAAAATAAATGCAAATCACTCGAGGGACTATAGGTTGATCAGCCTAGTTAACAACCTTTATAAGATCATCACTAAAGTGCTATCCATTAGAATTAGGAAGGTGCTCTCAGCAATCATAGCAAATAACCAAGGAGCTTTTTTGAAGGGGAGGCAGATAACAAATTGGATACTTATAGCAAATGAGAGTTTGGAGGATTTCAAGAAATCCAAGAAAAAAGGGGTGGTTTGCAAATTAGATTTGGAAAAGGCTTATGACTTGGTTGATTGGTTTTTCCCGTTAAAGGTGATGATCAACTTTGGGTTTGGAGACAAGTGATGCAAGTGGGTGATGGGCTGCATCAGGAATTGCCATTACTCTATATTGGTGAATGGGACAGTGGTAGACTTCTTTCCAGCTTTGAGAGGGATTAGACAAGGAGATCACCTTTCCCCTTTCTTATTTACTTTGGTTGCAGAAGTTTTGGGGAAATTAATTTCTAGAGCAAATTCCAGGGATTTAATAAGAGGTTGGAGAGTTGGAAGGGAGAATGTATCACTCACACACTTGCAATTTGCAAATGACACAATACTTTTTTGTGAAGGAGGGGATCTCAATAAGATTAGAAACCTGAAGCTCACTATACAACTCTTTGAGCAAATGTCAAACCTTAAAGTGAATTTTGAAAAGAGTTGTATAGTTGGAGTTCATATGGGGGGAGGGGGAGGTGTCTGAGTGTGCAGACATTTTGGAGTGTGTAGTATCTAATTGGCCCTTAAACTACCTTGGTTTGCCATTGGGAGATAATCCTCAGAAAAATGAGTTTTGGGTTCCAGTTGTGAAGAGGTTTGAAAAGAGACTTGCAACTTGGAAGAAGAATTATTTGTCTCTAAGAGGGAGAATCACTCTAATCAGGTCAACATTAGCTAACCTTCCTGTCTACTTTTTGCCAGTCTTTAAGATTCCGGTTAGGGTGGCTAGTAGATTAGAAAAACTAATGAGAGACTTTCTCTAGGAGCCGGGGGAGGAGAAGAAGGACCATAAGGCTAGGTGAGAGATTGTGTGTAGGAGCAAGATGGCAGGAGGTTTGGGTATTGGGAACATAAGAAATAGGAATTTGGCACTACTAGGGAAATGGCTGTGGAGATTCTCATTGGAGAAAGAAAAACTTTGGGTGAAGATAGTGGGTAGTATTCATGGGGTTGCAAACAATGGATGGGATTCTGGCAAGGACTACAAGAGCATCTCCATGGAAAGCTATTCAAGCTATTTTGCCCTTGTTTTCTCCATGGATTAGGTATGACTTGCACTCAAGCAACCTCATTAATTTTTGAGAACATGTTTGGGTTGGGGATTCTTCTTTAAAAGACCAATTCTCGAGTCTTTTTGCTCTCTCCACACTTAAAAATGAACCGGTTTCTTCCTTCCTTGTACCTTCTAACTCATCTTCTGGGTTCAACTAGAACTTGGGTTTGAGAAGAGAAATCAGGGACACAGAGTTAGACTGTATTTTATCCTTGTTATCCATTCTTGAAGGGGTCTTTCTAGAGCCAACAAAGGCAGATAGTAGAATTTGGACACTCACTCCCTCGTGTTCTTTCACCTGTGCTTCTTTCTTCAAATCCCTAATACAACCTTCTTCTGTTGGATTGCCCTTCCCTGTTAAAGAGGTGTGATGTCATCCTATACCTCCAAAGGTTGGGAGTTTCTGTTGGGAAGCCTTTCTAGAAAGAGTTAATAGAGGAGATTTACTTCAAAGAAAAAGACCCAATAGCTTTTTGTCTCCCCACTGGTGTGCCCTTTGTAAAGCTGATGGTGAGTCTAGATATCATTTACTAATTTACTATCAGTTTACTAAAGTCATTTGGGAATGGTTTACTTCTTTGTTTGGGTGCAGGTGGACCCCCCCTTTGAATGTGCAAAGCTTATTCACTTCCATACCTAACTGGCCAACAAAAAGGGCTAAGATTATGTGGAGATGTATTAGGGCTACAGTTTGTTGGACTGTTTGGGAGGAGAAATTCAAGGATTTTTCAAAAAAGGAGAGCAGCCTGGAAGTAATTTTGGAGGTCATCCATATTAGGGTGATACATTGGTTGAAAACTTTGGCCTTGTTTGCAGAATTCTTAATTGATGAGTTGCTAAGAAACTAGAAGGAGATCACAGAATTAAGAAGGCCTCAAGCTCTTGTTGGATTACTCCACCTCACGGTTTTAATAAACTAAATTTTGATGGCAACATTGTGGGTAATCCAAGGCCATCCAGAATAGGGGGAGCAATAAGAGATGAGAAAGGGAATCTGTTATCTATGTTTTCTGGTCCAATAAGGGTGAGAGATTCATTGAGGGTTGAGATACTAGCAGCTCTTGAAGGGGTACAAAGGGTCAAGGACATGCATATTAATAAGTTGATGATAGAAGGAGATTATGAAGTTGTGGTGAACTGGCTAAAAGAAGACAACTCTAGGCTTTGGAATTATAACAATGAAAATAGGAAATTTAAGTGGCTAAGTAGATTGAAATTCAATGCACATGGGTAAAGAGAAGTGCAAACTCATTGGCAGATGGTCTAGCTCCCTTGCTTTGGGCTGTGTTGTAATTGCTTTACTTTTGGTGTTTACTGGTTGTATTCAGGAGTTAAGATTGTTTAGCTCCCTTGCTTTGTAATTTTCATAATCTTAATACAATTCACTATAATTGATTAAAAAAAAACTGAATTAGAGAAGTACAAAGAGAAGGGAGAGATAAACTCTCCTAACTATCCCCAAATAAATTCAAAAGGTTACAACAAAGCCCAAAATAATTGGCTTCTTCCTACCCCTTCTTTGGCTAGTGCATTGGCAAAACAATTAGCATCTTTTTTCACCCAAATCAGGCTCCCTTCCATTCCCTGTGTTACCATTTAAACCTTCTGTTTTCATTAATGTAGTCTCACCAACCCAGATCCTCTTCCTTTTGTAGCCAGATGATAACCAACTTTGAATCCCTTTCAATTATCAATTTTCGAATATTCATCTCCTTAACCCCTTCCAAAGCAGCTAAAATTTCACCCATCAAAGAGTCTCCCACACCAATCAGTCCTGAGAAAAGGCCGATTATTCTTCCTTCCCCATTTCTGAAAACTTCTCCAATTCCTGAGGGGCCCCCGGATTTCCTTCACTGCCATCATCAAAGTTTGGTTTAATAAAACCACTGGTAGGAGACCAAATTGGCCTTGATTCAACCTTATTAGGAGCACAATCAGCCACAACCTTCCAATTTTTCAACAAATCTGTAGCAGAAATATCCTCAAATAATTTTAATGTTTCACACAATAGACCACTCACTATTATGACTTCAATTGGAACATCCTAGTGATTTAAAAGGAACGCCTCAGGCACGCCTAGGCGCACATGCGAGGCACATTTTAGGGTAGGCCCCTCGCCAGGTCCTAGATGCAACCCTTTCAAAAGGTGCACGCCTGGTGTGCCTTGCGCCTCAACCCAGGTGCACACCTTTTGAAAATTTGATGCCTTTTTGCTTTTTTTGAGTCGAGCGGATGGGCTAAGGGCTCCGCCCCAGGGGTGTGGCACAAAGGCGGCTCGTAGAATCAAGAATGTAATATGTCACATTAGCTACTTGAAGTAATGTAATTGAGAAAAAAAAGAGAGTGGGTTTTATATGATTGAAAATGTTTTATATGTTTGGTTTTATTTTTAAATTCTCATTTGAGCATGCTTTACATGTTATGTTTATGTATTTTAATTTTAGATAATAGGTTTTTTAAAACATTTATTTTAAAATTTAAGTTCATACTTTTATTAATATTATATTAATAATTGTTTGATTTTTTTTTAATTTTTAGCATTTGTTTATTTTTGCGCTTTACTTAAAAAGGCGCACACCTTGCCTTGTGCCTCGGGTGCAAATTGACCCATGCGCCTTGTGCTTTTCAAACACTGGAACATCCCTACCTATTTCTGCAAAGGTTCTCTACTTTCTCTTGTCCCATATTTTCCAACATACTGCAGCCCTGATACGCCTCCATAAAGTTTGTCCCCTCTTCTTGTACCAGCTAACAAAAGAAGGGTGAAACAGGTTTTGTATATTTGACACGGGGTTTCACCTACACCCAAACAAAGGAAAGAAATCAGTCCCAAATTAAAGATACTAAGGGGCAGGAGATTAATAAGTGATGGTAGGACTCACCATCAGCCCTACACAGTAGACACCAATGAGGGGATAAACACCACTTAGGTCTCTTTCTTTGGAGAAAACCCTCTCAAGATCTTGGAGCAAAGATAAGGCACTATCTAATTCAAAGTTATGCAATCCTCTTCTGAGCCCCAAGTCTCAATCAAGCCCTGAACTTGCACTGGACGGAACCACAAAAGAAGAAATAGTCGCACCTCTTCGGTTAGAAATTGCAAAAAGGGAGGAGAGTTGCTCTTTTAGAGGTGAGTTGCCTAACCAGATGTGATCCCAAAATTTTACAAGGTTACAAGAATAAGGATTATACCTGATATGAGACAGAAATGAAGACAGAATACCATGAATATCCTTCCAAGGTGAAGCTCTTGTTGCCCTAGACAACACTCCAGCATCCCAACCATCAACTGCAATCCCATGAATACTAATGATTACTTTTGCCCACAACTTGCCTCTATCAATTTGCAACCTCCAGAGCCACTTAGCTAGCAAGCAACATTCCTTTCCTGAATATTCCTTAAACCAAGCCCACAAAATATTTTGCTTTTCCTAACCACATCCCAACTCAGTCTATGGTCCTTTTTCTCCTCCCCTGGCTCCCACAAGAAATCCCTCATCATCTTTTCTAACCTCTTGCTAATCCCTTCTAGAATTCTAAACATTGACAAGAAATAAACTAGCAAGTTGGCTAGAGTAAGTAATTTTTCTTCCAGGAAGCCAACTTTTTATTAAATCTCTCTATTACCAGATTCCAAAAGTTGCTACCTCTAGGAGTATCCCCCAAAGGCATTCCTACATATAATTCATTGACCATTGAGAAACCATGCATTCCAAGATTACTGCTGCCTCTGGAATTCCCATATCCTCCATATTCAACCCCACAATGCAACTCTTATCCCAATTGATTTTTAGAATTTCACATTCTCTCAAAAATAGTAACAATCATCTTCATGTTTTACACCCAACTAAGTTCACCACCATCACATAAGAGAATTGTATCATCAGCAAACTGCAAGTGAGTGATAGGAATCTCCTCTCTGCCTACTCTCCAACCTCTTATTAGATTTCTAGCATCATTCCTAGAGATTATCCTACCAAGAACGCCGACTATTAATGTAAACAAGAAGGGGGAGAGGGGACCCACCACAGTTCCAATCACCAAAATAGTGTAGTGGTAAGTCCAAATGCACTCTAAAATCCATTTATACCACCAATCACGAAACCTAGTTGGGTGTAAAACATGAAGAATCCCAAATCAATCAAGTCCAATTTACACACCAAACCATTCTTGCCAGACCCCTTGAAATCTTCAACACTTTCATTAGCAATTAAAATTTGATCTGTAATTTGCCCTCCCTTTACAAAAGCACGTTGAGAAGGAGAGATTAAGAAAGGAAGAAAAACCTTGATTCTTCGTAACAACACCTTAGCAATGATTTTATACAAGTTATTTACCGAACTGATCCGTCTGAAATCTTTTGGACTCACTACATCAGCTCTTTTTGGAATTAGAGCAATAAAGGCGAAATTGAGCCCCAATTAATCACACCACTCAAGAATTCAATAAAGACCTACAAATCAACTTTCAACACATCCCAACAATCTTGATGGAAAGCCATTGTGAACCTGCCATGACATGGAGATTTGGATCTATCCATAGAAAATATCATTTCCTTAATCTCCTCCAGCTCAAAGCTTCTTTCCAACCACTTCATAGAATCTTCTAGTAATTTATCCCACTCTAGACCATCAACCCACACTCTTTTATCCAAAGGCCTCCTAAAACTAGCTTTAAAATGATCCACAAAAGCTTGGGCAATCTCACTATGACGGATCAGGGATAATCCATCCACCACCAATTTTGAAATAAAATTTTTTCTACTCCTTAGGCCAAGTGTTTCTTGAATTCTGTCTCTAGCTTATTTATTCTTTAAGTAACAAGTCCATCTCTCCTCCTTATCCCTCTCTTCAAAGGTCCCCAAAGCTTCGTTTGCGTCCAAGTGCTGAATATTTTGGCTTTAATTCCATTCCTTAATTCTGGCTTTAATTCCCTTCAACCCATTCGATTTGGTTATGAATCAGCTGGGGGCTAAATATTCCACTCCTTAATTCTGGCTTTAATTTCTTTCAATCCATTCAAATTGGTTATAAATCGGCTGGGGGCTAACCCAAACCCAGTTCATTGACACTCTTAACTGAAGGTATGGCTCTGATTATCCCATATGGGGAAGGGAATGTATAGGTATCTCCTTGGGTAATGTCTAAATTGTTAAGCTACGGAGAGATTGGGGGGATTTCTTTTAAGAGAATGGAGGGGGCAACAAGGAAGCTTCTGAACACTCGATATGGTCCAATTATTAATATGGGCTGGAGCATAAGATGATGGGAGCTGGAATGCTGTCTAGCATTTCTTTGGTAGTAAATAAATACTGTTTTATAGATATGATAATTTGCCAAGTTTTGAGAGGAAACTTAATGCTCATAATAAACAGAACTACTATTTTTTTTAAATTAATATGCATGCTGATTGGAATATAAAACTAGAGAAACACCCTAAGATATAGTTTTTTTTTTTTATAAAAGCGTTATCACCCAGGCATCACCTAAGCACCCAGTTAGGTGACTAAGGTGCTCAACTGTCATGTTGCCTAGACAGCTTGACAACCATGGTCCTAAATAAACACTTCCTATTAACCTATTAAAAACTGGTTGACCCTTAGTTTACAAGTGCTTACATTAAAGTCCACATTCCAATACTCTAACACTGTCTATCAACATGTCTAACAGTGAAACTGAAGAAAGAGAACACTTGTAGCATAGTTGTCAAGGTGACGCCTAGGCGACAAGACGCCCCATATTCGCCAAGCAGTTTTGTATTTGTGTTATATAATACTTTTGTATTCCTAATTTTTTGAGATTATAATTATAAAATAGACAATATTAAAATAAAATATTCATTTTGTGTATTTATATACTAATTTCTTTTTATTATTTTCTTATTTGTCAGGGTTTAATCAACACAAACATAGCTAACTGCTGTATTGAACCCTCAAAGACTCCAAAACTTGAACCAATAGGTAAGGAAGAACTTAAAATTTTGTCTAATCAATACATTTTGTTCTTCCACCTTTTCTTTCTTTTTCTTCATATTTTTCTTCTTCTTCTTCCACCTTTCCTTTTCTTCTTTTCCTATAACAAAAATCGGGATTCAACCCTATATATATTTTTATTTTATTTTCTTTATTTTTTTTCTTCTCGTGAATATGTTGATTTTCTATACTTGCCTAGGCACCCGCCTAGGTGACAAGGTGTCCCCTTTCACCTAGCCTCACCTTGGCACCTTGAAAACTATGACTTGTGGGTTAACATAATTCCTTGAAAAGGCAAATAATTCTAATTTAATGATTCAAGACCATTTAAATTCTGTACAGGAATATCAGAAATGTTTGACTCTCTCAGTGCACATTGAGTTAATTCTCTAAATGTCTATAAGTTAATCAATATCTAACCCATCTCCCAGTAAATGGATCAAATGGTTTAACGGTTCTTCAGCTATCCTAGTTCACATGCTATTGGCTATGTTAAAATCTTTAATTGACTGGCCAGGTCAACAAAAGGTTGAAAACACTATTCAAAAGTAAATGCTCTAACAATTCTGGCATGTTTAATTGTGTACAAACTTGCATACAACTGCCACATGTCTTACGAAACTCATTCTTAATGTGCTATGAACTATAAATTAAGGATATAGAGGGCATCAACAGACGTCAAGAGAGCACGATTGAACCCACCCCCCTCCCCAATAAAAAAAATAAATAAAGAAAATTAGGTTATAATGAAAAACAAGAGACTCCCTCCTTCCCTCAGAAACTTGAAATTCAAATCAGGAGGTATTATACAAACAGCAGGTGTTTGACCACTATATTTCTCTTCTTTTTCTCCATACCTTTTTAATCTGAACTTTCATCTAGTAAAAAAATATATGCTGATCTGAATTTCATTTTTACCAATCATATATGCTGACATTCTAGTGGAATCATCTAAGGTTTATTAAGCAAAAATAGCATATAATCCAATATATTTATATTAACAACATAGACTGACCGAGATTAACAATCTTTTCACCAACATCATGTATTTCTGATATTACATAGACTTGTTCCAGTCTGTGGAGCCCTTCTCCAACACAAGCTCAGAAAAATCTAATGATCACTCACACATGAACAAATTTTGGAAAATAAAGTTTTTTGACAATTTCTAAAAACTACATAGAAATTATAAAACCACTATAGCAATTAGTGTTATTTAAAAGTCTGAAGTATAATGAAAGAACGCAGGGACCCACCTGATGCTCATTACTCCTAACACAGGACAAAATAATATAATCTTTCTCTCTTCCCTGAAAGGAATCCACACTAGCAACCTAACAAGAACAAAGAAATATGTTGAAGCAACGAATAACTATTAAATGAAAACCAGGCTTCAAGCGATAATAATTTCTAGAATTAACCTCAATTTCCTTGTAAAGCTGCTGTCTGAGAGCACCATTCCTTGACATATAGTTCACTATATAGGCTCGCTGCCCTTCATATGGTGTTATAACTCCAATCTATAAATGTTGGAAAAAAAAAACTGAAAATTAATCAAAACTATCCAAAGAAGTTCACAAAGTTAAAAATCAAGGAATTTTGAAATTCCATCTGAAATTATTTAAACTAAAAATCAGGTACTTCAACTCCACTCTTTTCAAGAAGAATTTTATGAGAAGCATAGCAAAAATCTTCACAAAGTTAAAACCCAAGTTCAAAAGACAACAAGATACCTGGCTAGGAACAACACCACTCCTCAAGAAAGTAGTAACAATTTTTTCAACATTTGCAGCCTCAGTCCTATTTAAGTATGAAGTTCCACTTGCACTTATCTCCTCTTGTCCCATCTGTGTGTCAAGTATAAAATAAACAAGAAACACTAATAATTACTACAACAAGTAACAATCGGAAACTAGAATTTTAAGAAACATCGGGATACAATTTATAAACTACCTGAACATAAAAGAACATGGGACGATTTGGCACAGGCCAAGGAAAATCAATCCCTGACGATTGCCTTTCATTGATGGTCACTCCATTTTGAAGTGTACCTTCATAGAAGCTGTTAGAAGGAAACTCTGAAAGGGATGGATGCATACGGTATTGCACCTACAATTGAGAGTAAAATTAGAACTGACAGTAAAAATTGTTCTGGTATTAAGAGTCGCATCATAAATACAATTCTAAAAAGACAGATGGAGGAAGGGACAGAAAGCAGGGAAAAAAAAGCGGGGAGGATTGGTGTAAGTGTAGTGTAACTAATAGAAGGAAAATGCATCATGCAACTCTAGAAATGCCCAACATATTACAGAAAAAAGTTATTACAATAAATATTTACCATTCACAATATCTATGTTATTAAACATATGAGTAAAGCTAGTCTACAGTTCATACAAGGAAGAACATTGGGGAGAAAGGACATGAACAAGTAACCCTGATGGCATAAAATCTCATTAAGTTAAACCAATTCAGTTGACTTTAAGATCAATCTTACAAGCAATTTGTATTAGAAGAAATTGATTTTAGATAGCATTTATTAACAATAATAAATCCAAACCCATTTCTGACACGCTGGCATGAGTAGATAAACATAGATGGCATTTGCCTAAATTCCCCTTCTTCAGTTGCTAATTATTATTTGACATGCAATTGATCTATTAAATATTTATCATGTCATATTATTGCATTTGAAATAATGGAATTAATTGAGTTAATAAGATATTGTATTTTAGATATGATTATTTGCTATTTTTTGGGAGGATAATTTTCTTAGTAAAAAGCTTTACTGTTTTTTCAATTTATATGAATGCTGATTGTCTTGTATTATTAAGAACTAACCTAGAACTTAGTTTTTTCTTCATTGTAAAATTCTATCACCTAGGCAAAGTCTATGTCCCACCTAGATGACTGGGTACTCCACTATTGCCTAGATGCCTTAACAACTATGGCCTAAGCTAGAAGTACGGGAAACAATCCCAGGAACATGAAGAAAAAACAATCCCAGAAAATTGCCACATCACTCCAATCAGAAAGATGAGAAGGAAACCCATGAACATAAAACCAGACAATACATGAATAAAAGAGCAATCTTACCTGCAATCTAAATGGTTTCACACCAAGAAGCACAAGACGCTCAAAGAGGGATTGAGCTAATCCTGCACGAGCTGCCTTCTTGCACATGATGACTGGACCAAGTTGACAATGGTCTCCAACAAGAACAACCTAGTTTAAAAAGAAATATCATTAGATAGCTTAAGTGATAAAGGAATTTCAGGATAAGGCATGTTGGATCAGCAACTACCTGTTTCACTCCAAGCACTAAAGGAATGAGACATTCGGGCTCTGTTGCCTGGGTAGACTCATCAATAAGAACCTGAAAGCAGAAAAGATTCCATGAACCAACTATAGAAACATGACAATGTTAACAATGTTATTGATAAAAAAGAAAAACTGGCGTGTAGCCATGTACAATGAACATCTTGCATCCCAAGGTTGACCTAATCTGACTAGCCACCCATTTTATCTTACATTTCCCCTCAAGGGATTACACCTCGATGCAAGGAAGCCCTATTGACATGACACCTCCTATGGCAAGCCCACTTGCTTGGTGATTGGCAGATCTTGGAATGCAATCATAACTTATGTTCAACTCCTCAGCCAAGACTCTGACTTTCCACGACTGTAGAAACATGGAATTGCACATTGATATGTTTTCATATGTTCATGCAAGTCAAAGTTATCAACCTGGCGGAATCTAAAATTTGCTAATCGAGGATCCCCAGCTCCAACACATGTACAACAGATGACATCAGCACTCTGGGATATTTCCCTCTCAGTTGCCCTTTTCAAGGCTTTGTACTTCTTCTCATCACTGCTAGATAGCTCCCCTGTGAAAAGGAAATAGAAAACAAAGGGAAAAACAGTTAAAACACAAACAACTGTTAATCATACAGCAGTTTAACAACTAGACTTTTGAACTTTGGCCTCTCTGATTTCCCTCAACATAACTTTGGACCATGGTATGCATGCTTCTATTTAATCCATGAAGTATCCAAAAAAAAAGAGTACTAGCAAAATCCTTGGTAGTGTTCTCAAAGAGAACTAATTTACCCTGCACATATGCATCTAATCCATAAAATGTTAAAAAACCCTATTTTGGGGGAAAGTATAAGCAAAACACCAGGGCATGCTCTCAAAGAGAAATCTATTCCATTCACAACCAAAGTAAATTCCTAAGCTACAAAATACAAAAAAGGCAATGGCATACAAATTTAACAGATATGCCTACAATTAACAGTGGGCCACAGAAGCTAACTAAAAAAGCTGTACCTTGTTCATCCTTGAGTTGCTGCAGCTTATGAAGTTCGCTCTTTTCAGATGTATCAAGATGTTGGACCTGTAGTCACAAGACTTATGTTAGTATGGGAAGCCTATAATGCTAATCACAACCAAAACATTCATCATATTATGACTGAATGTGCAAATCAATCACAGACCTGATAGTGCAAAGTTAAATGCTCAACAGGAGAGCTTACAGCTTCCCTCGATTTAGCACAAAGCCTGACAACCTGAAAAGTAAGGGGATAACATAGATCAGTGAAAAAAGAAGACCAAATAAATGCTTAAACAAAAAAAAATACATAAACAGGCAACATCCAGTTAAAAACACATAAAGTACTTGATCTTGGCAGAATATTTACCACAAGGTTGCATTCAGAGAATAAATCCTTTCAATCAAATAGCAGGAAAATCCAACACTACCAATAAAAGAATATGATAAATTTAACTCAATCACAACCTACAAGAAGAATATGAAGGGAGAAACGAAAAGCCTAATAAAAAACCATTTGAAATATATTTGGTATGGTGGTTTTGAACCCAACCCTAGCCCTAACCCAATTAGGGGTATAACAAACCCATCCATAATGAGTCAGGGAGAGCTGGTACCTATTAATCCACCTCGTTAACACCCTTGTTCACCTCTAATTCAATATAAATTAAATTTATTAACTATTTAATTAATATCAAATTACTACCTCTCTCAACAAGTAATTGAAGGGGGAAATTAACCATAGAAGATCTAGGAATAATTTTCCAACTAAACCACATTTACCAATATAACTAAAATGCCAATAAACAACAGGACTGGATTACACAAGGAATTATTACCAGGTTGCCAGAATAGCTTTGAACAAATTCCAAACCTTGTCCTAAAGAAAATTTCGTATAAACATAAAAACTTAAATCCAGATTTGCAGGCAAGGGAACCAGGTTTTGCAGTGCCTCTTTGGACCATCCACCATCCAGGAACCCAAAAAAATAGTCATGTAATGAAGACTAATGTGAACAGGATTGGTCTGATGAGTCGGTGAAAAACTAACAGGAAAAAATAAAAAGGGGGGACAATATGGCAAGGCTTTTATACATCTGTACTTGCAACAAGAGACAAGTCTTTTCCCTCCATCACTGTAGTATTAAGTGCAAGAAAAAGTTGCCTGTGAAATAGAATTAGAAAGACAGAGGTGCTTTTCTCACTATTGTCATAAAATTATGAAAGAGAAGTAAACTTCAACTAATGTCCATTTGGTCCATGTACAAAGAACAAAGTAATCTAAATATTGCTGCTCTAGATATGACCATGAAGTATTTCTATCATCACATTTATGGCTTATTATATTTATGGAAAGTAGGTAACAGCTAATGTCATAAAGTAAGCCAGCTTTGACTAGGAAGTCTGCAGAACAGCCACTCTCGGTATTAACCTACCATATTGATAGTTGTTGAAAATTGATTGTTATTGATCATATTTACCTTCAACCCAGTTGCACTGATCTTTTCAGCAAGTTGATCTACAGCAACATTACTTGGAGCGCAAACCAACACCTGGATAGTTAAGTAAAATCAACAATCATAAAGTGCAAATAAACAAAGGCACAAGTAATTGTTGGGGGGAAAGGGAGGCGGGAAGAAGGAACATGCAAGTAAATTCAATTACCTGCCCTTGTCCTTGTTTAGCCATGTGGTATACAATAGCTGCGGAAGTAACAGTTTTTCCTGTGCCAGGAGGCCCTTGTATTAAACTAATTGGTTTCTGTAGTACACTCTTTACAGCAAAAACCTGCAAGTACATGATGAAAGTTAGGAATTTCCAAATAAATTACTTCTAAAAGAGGAGATCTGCAAAACAATCTAGAAATGGAAAAATGAAGAAGAATCAGTGAATATTTCATATAGGAGAAAAAAAGAACCACTAACATTTTGCACCTGGAAGGAATATATGGGTATGCACAGCATGGGCGAAGAGGTCAAGTGAAAGGTAATACTGATACGAATACAGAAACAATGATGTATGGACCAAGTGTAACACACAAAGTGGAAGTTACTTAATGTTGAAAGGGAGCAGCATATACACTGAAATTTATTTAATGTTAAGATGAAAAGTTGAGTTTATCAATAGAGGCTCCAAATAATTCCTTGAAGAGTATATAACATCTGCAGTAAACAACAGAGTTGGCTTTGTCTAATGCACAATGTCACTTCAACATCTTGAGCCACCAACAAATACAAGTTCTCCCACAAATAGAAAAGAAATAACAGTGACAATCAAAAGTTTCTATATTAAAATGGTATGGAATGAATAAAAATTCCTAGGATAACACAAAGGTGCCAAGGGCAACCCCAGGCCAACAAAGGAACTCCAATATGCATCAATACTTAAAAGATATAAAAAATACAAAATGGGAACTATTCAAAAGAAAATGTTATATTAAAAAGAGCTGCTTATTATTTGGGTTTCATGATTCAACGGGCGGTCCCAGTTTGAGTCTTACAACACTAAGAAAATGAACATGTCAGGAATCCATTATAGCTAGTAAGTAGTAACTAGGAGTGTAGACGATAAAATTCAAATATGAATTCGAGATTCAGCATAATCAAATAAAATTCAAATATGAGTCAATTTGATTCAATAAGTATTCAACCGATTGTATATATATATATATATATATATACACACACACACACACACATATATAATCAATAAAAATTTATAATCATTATTACTTTATTAGTTGTCAGTCTTCTTTTTTATCTTGTTTTTTCATATTTGGTCTTCGTACATGCCAACTTTTCCTCTAAAGATCTGATGGTCACTTAATGTCTTAAGTAACCCATACCTTTTGGGTAAACAGGAATCTCTCTCCTTGTACCTTCTCCATTTTCATCCCTCAGTTAAGCCTCACTATTCTCTGCAGGATACAACCCACCTGCCTAATTCAAAGCAATCTGCATCCCCACGGTTTAACTTAACAGTATCACCAATGGATCCCCCAGCTGAGGCTTGGAAAAAGCAAGCAAGCCATCGAATAAGGGATAGTCCTCGTCAACATTGAAATTTTGAAATGTTTGAGGTGGTGGGCATGCATGTGGCTGTGAAGAGTTTACTGGTGTTACAGATGCGAGGAATCCCTCCCTCGGCCCCTAATCCCCCATTTTTCTTCCATGCTTTCTTGCCATGTTGGCTCTCACCAGTGACTGCATCTGTTGTGGCTTTTAACTTCTCCCATTGATGCCAACATCACCTTCCATCCTTGGCAACAGAACAGATGTAAGATAGCAAAGGGTTAAGTGTTTTTCTCTTCGTCCCACTTCAAATCTCCCTTCCATATCACATAGCATTATCAACGTTACCGAGCTACAAAGCATTCACTTGAGAAACATATAGTTTTCCTCCATTGAGAGAAGCAAAGAGTCTCTTGAACTTTACAGCTGTAACAGCACAGAGGTAAGTTAATCTGACTTGAATCCCAAACTCTAGCCTTTATCACAGTTAATTGAATTTGATTCAAATTTGGTATTCGATCAATCACATGAAATTGATTTCAGATTGTCATTTAAAACTCCGTTAAATATTGAATCAAATTCAAATAGCCTTTTGCTTAATTGGAGTCGAATTTAAATGTGGTCAGAATTGATTTGAATTCACTCCGTTTACACCCCTACTTGTAACTTGTTATTAATCCCCGAAAACTCCACAATCATTTTTAGAGGCCCCACAATTGTATCAACTCAAGTCCCTAAAGAATGTGGAATCTTCTATGAAACATATATCCTACACCCACACCCAAAATGGTTCCAGTAAGTCATACTCTCTTGTTGAGGAACTATCTAAGATTTTGTCTCTTGAAAATCCAGAGCATCTTTTTGAACTAGTAACTAGATTTTAATAAAGAAAATATGCAATATCACAAGCAATAATAGTCAAGTACATAGTCAAATGAACATAATGGACATGCCTGAGATGCATTAAGTTCTGGAAGGCCTGGTGCACCAAAACGACGAGGTAGTGTATTACGAACCACCTGAGCCTCAACTTCATGACCTAGCAAGTGATGATATATGTACCTGCATGAGAGAAATCATTAGTAGATTTTCAAGTGATGATATTCAGTGCCACAGCATAATCAGAAGATGGATTCTATTAAGACTTCATTACAAATAAAGATATTGCTATTTTCTTCAATCAGTGAAAAAAACATGTTATTAGAGGTTTTAAAAAACATAATACATCATGATTGTGGCAAACACCCATTTCTTGTAGGCTAGATTCCTTTACAATCAGTTCCCTGTATTCATCTCTCCCCAAAACAACCAGTTCTCTGTATTCCTTGTCCAGCAAAAAAGCATCTGCCACTGTGCTAGCCCTCCAAGGTGTCCAATGGAAGGCGGTGCTCGGTTTATCTTCCGAGTGTCTAATCTCCCTCATGTAGTACCTATACTTCCAAGTTCATTTCCTAACATATCTAAGCCAACCCACTATAACATACAACCTTAAATAACTCTCAACAATGATATATTTGTAATTGAGTGTTCTGGCCAACCTTAATCCATGTACCATTGCCATGAGTTCTGCCCTTGTTGGATCTCCATACTATCATTCCATTAGAACTTCTAAATATACCACTAACAATGCCAAATGGTTATGAGGTTCAATCAGTCATGCCATTGGGTCATTGACTGATAGACCGAGTCAACAGTTTTGTTGCAGGTAAATGGTTCAGGGTGAAATGGACCCAGAAATCAGGTAATTGATCAACTGATTCAAAACAGTGAACACAAAACAGAGTAGTGTATTTTTTCCCAAGGTACAAGTTTCTTTAAAATCTATCTGCAATTAGGTTCAAGAAATTCATATGCCACTTTGACTTCCTCTTCCCCTATCTTTACCCAAAAAAATGGTATACATCATCTGGAAATAGGAAAATAACAATTAGGTTCAAGAATTCCTGATCCTCATCCCTTTGATTATCCCAAACCTACCTGCTCTAGAAATAGGAAAATAACAATGTCCATAGTTAAGGCGAATAACAAGAATCATACCAGTCTTACCTCAAAAATAATAAGGTGCCACCTTACATGGAGGTCAACAAAGATTCACAAAATAAAGAACTATGAAATAGGAAAACATGAATAAACTCAGAAGAGGCAAAAATTGAACAAAAACCAATATATTATAACCAAAGATTCTTGAGGTACACTGTAATCCATAGAAAGTACATGGAATAGAGAACCAATACTAGGCACCCACCCACTAACACTTGTTTCATCCACTGCAAAAGTTTTCATTGCACCCTGCATCCGATCAAAACTTGTACTTTTCCAAACAAAATCAACGCTGAAACCATGGTTCACATCAACAGGTACACCCTGCATGCAACATTAGCAATGAGCACTTGAAAAAAAAATCTAGCAAAACCAAAGCCAACTCCAATAGCTTTAACAAATTGAATCCCATTCCATATGGCTCTTTTTTCAATTGTCTTATTCAAGTTTTATTTTCATTGCTCTGATGCTCTCTGCCTATTTAAGTTTTAATTGTTTCTTTGTCTTCAATTATTGTTCAACTTATCTTGCCATTTGGCAATGGCTATCTCCTCCCAATGTTAAAACATTTGTTTGGATGGCTACTCTCATAGGTATCAAGACTCAATCTGTGATACCAGAAAGGAATGATACCTGAAAAACTTTAACCAATCAAAAATCCACGTGAACGTGAACTTAAACCAGTCGAATGGTTACCAAGTGGATGTTACGGACCAATTAGTTATCAGTTTTATACGTATGATAGCTTTTTGGTATTCATAATTAGACTCTTACTTTCATCATGTCAAGAAGAAACAATAGAATTTCAAAAGCAATTACAAGTTAGGTTTGTGGGAGCTAGAGATCCCTAAATTATAGGCTAGCATCACCTTACAATTGTCCCTAAAAGTGTGCAATCCATGTTCACCCCTTGTTTAGCCATTATATCAGCCAACCTATTTTCTGAAAGGAGGTTACCATACCACTAGCCACGTATCTAATATCCCTCACAATGTACTGGTATTCCATGACCCCCCCCCCTGCTATCATTTCTTGGCCATCCCACAATCCCCGCCCGTACAAGCATCCCTTTGCCAACTAAAATAGAATCATTAATGTACGGGAACCTAGAGATAAATTCAGCTTCATGTGTGAAAATATGAAATAATCAGTTTTTCTAGATAAAAGAAAATTTTATTAAAAAAGAGAAAATACAAGTATACTAGTATACAAGCACTATACTCCAACAATTTGACCAACCTCCCACCCACAGTGCAGAGCACAATTCAAAAGCCAAAACAAAAACAGGCCTAAACCATGAAATTATCACAACACCAACACTACAACTCTGAAGCTTCAACTCAGCACAGCAACCTAAACTTAAACTTAAAACCCAAAGCAAATAAAATGAGAAGACAGACACAAACTTCATATAAGAAAATAATATAGATACAACCACTCATTGGCCATCAGAGACAGAAAGATCATCAGAAGAAACCTCCACTCAGTAGAACACAACGTCACAAGACCCCTAACAAGTAACAATTAACTTCCAGTTACATCAAAATTTACCCTCCCCACTCATCAATCCAAACTGTGATGATAGATCCTCATATCCATGATCAACATTTTTACTTCTCTCTCGAAATAAATCTATAAACACCTTACAGGTGAACCCTTCTAATCAACAAAAGTGTCCAGCATTTGCTTACCTGCACTTCTTTCTTTCTTTTTTTGATACAGGGTTTTGGTGGATTCTTCCTACTTTCTTTCTCCTGGTCAATCAAGTACAAGCTCGCTTTGCTGACTGGCATATAGCAAATCTGGAGGCTGAGGATTTTCCCTTATCCAATTGGGGTTACACCAAGTTGGGGACCTGGATTTATAGACAGCCCATAAGGGAGATCCTCAAACACAACAAGGGAGATTGGTGCATGCTTCAAATGGACAAGGAGATCAGCTAATGGTTTAGCTGACATGTTGGCTAAACAAGGGACTGTGAGGGAGAGAATGTTCTGGGCAGTTTTGTAAGAAAGATTACTGGGGGCTCAACACCTGTTTAGGGGTTGACAGCTGTACTTAACTCTAGAAAGTTATTCTCAAGTTGTATTAATGAAGTTACTGTTTCCAATATAAAAGGAAAAAAAAAAGATCGTACAAGTTTCTGGCTCCATTTATCAAATTTGAATAAGAGTTATTTCTTGAACCAAGAGATCCATGAATCAGGATCCTGATGCATATAAATTCAAATGGTCCAATGTAGGGCTAGCAATTTTGGCCCCAACCCATTTGACTCACCAACTTGGAACACCCATTTGAATAAAGGGTGAATATAGGTCGAGTGATCCATTAGGATAAGGGGAAAAAGGTCAGGGTGGATAGGGTCAAGGGTACCTGCTGGGTCATGAGGAACTTGGGTTGAGTTAGTGTTCAATCTGTTTGAAGTTTCCTTTCCCCTCCAATCCCCTTCTTGATGGTTGATTTAGGGTTCAATCTGTTTGAAGTTGTCTTCCCCTCTAGTCCTCTTCTTGATCGTCACGTCTGTCATTGAAGCAACCTTCATTGCCAAAAACTTCACATCTGCCATTGTCTTCGAATCAAAGCTTCAGGTATTTCTCACCACAACCCAAGGAGTAGGGAGATGGCGATGATTGAGGTTCAAAGTCTCGTATTCACCAGTGACAAGAACTGATGTTCAAAGCCTGTTCTTCACCAACGATCAACACAATTTTCTTCTTTCCAACGGCTCTATTTCCTTTTTCCCAAAGCATAAACTTCAAGCAATGTGAGGAATATTTGCTCCATCTTTGATCATACACATCAGGTGGGCTTTTCTCCACTCCCTTCTATTCAAGCATTTAAACTCTGTTTCCTTCTACTATTTCTTCTTCTGCCTATAATACACATCAAGCGGCCTTCGTTTTTTTTATTTTATCATTCTTTGTATTTTTTGCAATTTTGGAATGCAATATAACATTGAACAACAGTTGATTTGATCAGTTTTTATGCAATTACAAGGGACACTCAAATCAGCTAATTGTATCATTTTTTCTGTTTTTTTGGTGTAATATATATTAAATTTTTATCATTTTCTTTGTTTTACTGCAATTTTTTCTTTTTTCTGAACTGTAGGTTTTCTTCAATTTTTTTTATTATTTTCTGCAATTTTTGCTTTTTTAGTTGAAATATATAATTTTTGAAATTTTATCATTTTAGGCATTTTTATGCAATTTCTGATGTTTACTTGAAATATATATATTTATTTTTATCATTTTGTCTTTTTTCTATTTGTATCATTTAATATATTTTAATTCTACTTTTTGGTAATTTATTTATTTATGTATGTATGTATGTATGTATGTATGTTTTTTAACTGAAGCATATTTTGTTTAAATTGTTATCATTTTATGTATTTATTCAATTTCTACTTTTTTATCTGATACCCAAAACTTTTTTCTCATTATAGATGATTTATATAATTTTAAATATTCAGAGTTCGGATGGGTCAATATGGGTGGGTGAGGGTCAGGTGTGTTTTTATTTTTTTGATAAATGAATGGTATTTTATTAAATAGAGATAGAAATAGTACAAGCATGAAGCACCCTAAGAGGAGGCACGAGGTGTTACCTCCCCAATCTTTTTTTGATGAATGAATGGTATTTTATTAAATAGAGATAGAAATAGTACAAGCATGAAGCACCCTAAGAGGAGGCACGAGGTGTTACCTCCCATTAAAGGTGGTTCCAAACCCAACTCTTTTCAAATTGTAGTTACAAATTAGCCAAAAACAGAGAATCCCTTGAAGCCCCTTGTTTAGTTAAAGAATTTGCCAAAGCAGTTGCCGATCTACTAACCCACTGAAAGCTAACTAACATGACTCTCATAAGCCATTTGACTTTTTTGATGATGTCCCTATATCCCCAAACAACAGTTTCTGGGTCCAACATTCATCCCACTACCACCTTAGAGTCTCCTTCAACTATCAAATTAGTCACTCCAAGTTGGTTGGAAATTTGTAGTCTTGTACCACAGCTAATATCTCAGCCCTTATAGAGTCTCCATAACCCACTGGACCTGAGAATAAAGACAGAATGCTGCCATCCTTATTCTTCGAGATCCCTCCTATACCCAAAGGTCCTGGATTGCCTTGACTGCTCCCATCAAAGTTCAACTTTTCAACTCCTTCCGGAGGGGGTAACCAACTTGCTTGTGTTCTATTTTTCCTGGATGATGTGGAGGCCACTGCTGCCCAACTCCTTCAAAGATCATCACTAGAGTAATCCGCAAAGAGATCAGTAGTTTTTACCCAAAGGATTGCCCTTGTCAGTATACAATCCTTTATTTCAGCAATGCTTATCTCCTTCTCCTGGAAATTCTAGCATTTCTTTCCCCTCAAATGGTCCATAAGAGGGCTGCCCTGATACATTTCCACATTACTTTCCCTCTCTTTGTTGGCCAACCAAAAAAAGACGAATCAAAAAGCAGATTTACTTCAGGAGGCAGGTTCCACCTGTACCCAAACAGTATAAAAATCCAATTCCAAATATTTACTGTAAAAGAGCAAGAAATCAGTAGGTGATAACAGTCCTCATTCTGCACTTTACATAAAATGAACCAATTGGGGGACAAGCATGAATAAGGTCTCTTTTTTTGTACATTGTCTATAGTATTAATTTTTCGCTTCATATCCACAGTATTAATTTTACCATAATACACTTCTCAACAAAAACCAACAATTTTAGGTGGAATTGACCTTGACCAGACTTCTTTAACTGGGAACAACAAAGGGGGAGGAGAAGAGCAAAGGGACTTAAAGAAGGAAGAACAAGAGAAGGAGCCACTCGAGGTCAAAGACCAAATTCTTCTAACTGGTTTAGGAGGGTCCAAACAAACAGAATCAAGTAAAAGTAAGAGCTCAAAGGCAAAAACTGATTCCTCATCCCTCAACCCTCTACGGAAACCAAAATCCCAAATAAGAGACAATGAGAAAATGGGGGGAGAAAGAAACCTCAAAACAGGCTCCTTTTATAGAGGGAAATAGAAAAAAGAGAGAAATAAAAGTCTTTTAACGGTTGGTTGCCCACCCAAACATCTTCCCAAAAAAGCACAAAATTACCATTGCAGACATCATACCTTACAAACTTGATAAATTTTGGGTGGATGCCAAAAAACACCTTCCAAGGTGTGGTGAGTGTGGCCCATTGAGATACCCCGGCATCCCAACCAGATTCAGAACAACCATGGATACTAGCCACCACCTCATGCCACAATCTCTCTCTTTCTAGAGGCCACCTCCATAACCACTTGCCCAAAAGAGCTTCATTCTTATTTACTAGGTTCCCTAACCCTAAGCCCCCTTCCCCTTGTTCCTTGCTTCGACTCACCACCTCCCATCTAATCAAATGATCCTTTATCTCTGCACCTAGTTCCCCACAAAAAATCCCTCATCAACTTTTCCATCTTCTTGGCTTCCCTAATAGGTATCCCAAAAACATACAAAAAGTAGATGGGTAAGTTTGCAAGTATGGCCCTAATCAAAGTTATTCTACCCCAAGAGAGAGAGTTCCTTTTCCAGGTCACTAGCCTTTTTTTCAAACTTCTCTACCACCGGGATCCAAAACCTACTTTCCTTGGGATTTGCACCTAAGGGAAGTCCTAGATACGTCAAGGGCCAAGCAGAAATAGGGCACTCTAAGCAGGCAGCAATAGACACCAACTCCCTTCCCTCCAAATTTAGCCCCACCACACAACTCTTCTCAAGATTTATTTTCAGGTTTGAGACACTCTCGAAGAGGATTATTAGATTCCTCAGATTCCTTGCCCTCAACAAATCTCATCCCTCACAAAAGATTATGATATCATCTGCAAACTGAAGGTGGGTAACAGAAACTTGATTTCTTCCTTATCTCCATCCTCTTATCAATCCAACCCTGTCTAATTTTGACAAAAGTCTACTAAAAACATCAACAACCAATGTGAAACGGAAAGGGGACAATGGATCACCTTGTCTCAAGCCCCTACATGCAGGGAAAAAATCCTTTACTACTCCCTTTACTAAAACTGAGTAATGGCAAGACGTCAGGCAACCACCTATCCACTTGCACCATTTATCCCCAAAACCACACTTTCTAAGCAAAAAACTCCAATCCACTAAATCGTAGGCCTTTTCAAGATCCAATTTGCAAACAAAACCTTGCCTACCCAATCTTATCATCTCTTCCACACTTTCATTTGCTATTAAAATTTGGTCAACTATTTGTCTACCATGAACAAAAGCACCTTGAGCCTGACTTATGATGGGGGGAAGAGCCTTTTTGATCCTCAAAGATAAGACCTTTGCCAGTATCTTAGAGATGCTTGTTACCAAGCTGATTGGCCTAAAGTCTTTGGGATGTTTGGCCTCTTTCTTCTTAGGGATCAGGGCTAGGAAAGTGGCATTTACTCCACGGCTAATGACAGGCTGTTCCTCAAATTCTTTGAAAACTTCTAGCAAGTCTCCTTTAATTATGTTCTAACAGTCTTGAAAGAAAGCCATAGTAAAGCCATCTGGCCCTGCTACCTTAGATCTATCCATTGAAAAAATTCCTTGTCGGATTTCTTCCTCCTCAAAACTCCTTTCCAACCACAATTTCATCTATTCAGACAATGTAGGCCAATCCAACCCAGCCAACTCCACTCGACTAGCTAGAGGTTTCCTTAACATAGATTTGAAGTGCGTTACAAAACAATTGGCTATTTCCTCTTGAGAGTCCAACTCCACACCACCCACTTCAAGTTTAGTCACCAAGTTTTTCCTTCTTCCATTGGCCATCTCATGAAAAAATTTGGTATTCCTGTCACCTTCCTTTATCCATTTATGCGTAGATTTCTGCCTCCAAGATATCTCCTCTCGCAAAAGAACCTCCTCTGATTCCTTTTTCAACCTCCACCTTAATTCTCTTTCCTAAGTATTCATGGTTCGTTGAGATTCCTTCTCATCCAGGTCTTCTATTTGGGTCATTGGATTGGATTTTTGTTCCTCTATTCTCCCAAAAAGGTCCCTATTCCATTGTCTTAAGTTCCCCCTCAATCTACTCAACTTCTTATGAAACCTTACCCCTTTCCACTGAGGGTCAAGTGTGTTATGACCCACTAACATTGTAGATTAGTGGGTCAATATGGATGGAATGGTACTCAACCCACACCCAACCCAACCCAGCCATTTGCCACCCCTAGTCCAATGGGAGAAAGAATTTCCACTAACATCTAGAACATTTCGCTTCTGAACAGAAGAGGCCTTTTCAAGTAATGTTCAATCAATTATGTATTAATCAATATTCGTTGATTGGTCTGAGGCTATCGACAAACAAGAGAATCCTTCAGAGTTCAGAGCATGGCAGAATCAGAGGCTTCAGAATGGATTAACAAGTGTAACTATACAGTAAAAGATTCAAATGAAGGTGGAGAATTTTCTTCCAGCCCAACCATATATTCGCCCTTACTATAAATATGTCTAAATTTGTAAAGTGCATTTATTGGGTTCTTTATGTTCAACTTGTATTAGTATAACCACCCAAGGGAATTCGAAGAAAAAGCTGTGGGAATACATAAGTAGAGGAGAACTCAAAGGTCAAATTCATTTTTGACTAGCTATTTAACTAATTGTGAGTGAACAAGCATTCATGTTTCCAGTGAATTAGTGACCTGGGTAGGTCATGAAAACTGGATGGGTTGTTGAAACCCGACCAGTTTTCAATGGTTCTGCTGGGTTTGACCAGTTCTACCATTTTTTCAAAACTTGAAAACCAGGACATTTAAAAACCGAAATGCCTTCTGATCTGGGTTGACCAATCCAACCATCCGGTCCAGTCCAAGTCTTACAACACTATGCCTAGGTGTCAACTCTCATGTTTTCTACGATGATGAATTTCCAAAGATTACAACTAAAGAAGAACCAGCTTGGTTTTTATTGGACTTCATGTTAAAACAACTTATAAATGGGATTGGCTCCTTGCTTGACTTTTTCACTTCATGAAAGAATACTTTTTTTTTGTAAAAAAGGTTAAAAGAATACATTTGATTAGGAATACTTTATTTAGATGTGTAATGCATGCTTAAAGGCCAAAAGGCCATCACCCAATGCCGGTCCGGTTCCTAGATGTTTAAAGGGAACCCTAAAAATGTGGTATTGTTTTCATGACACTTTTTTTTATCAGAAACGGTAACTTTCATTAGACATTTTAAGAGAATACATTGTCACCACCCAGTCAAGGGTGTTTACCCCAAGAAAAGTATTTTCTGATTACAGAACAGCCCAAAACAAGTTTTCCCTGAAAGTTCCTTGCTTTGCAAGGGTGTCGGCTAGTCCATTCGCTGACCTCCTTGTCCACTTGAACAGTGCCCCAACCTCCCTATCTAAGCAGTTTATTTCCCTCATGAATTGTCGATGTACCCAGGCCCCCAAGTTATGGGGCTGAAACCACCCAATTAATAGTTTAGAGTCCCCTTCTACCTCAATCTGGTGTAAGCCCCATTGTTTCGCCAGTCTTAGACCTTGTAGCAAGGCCATAATCTCTGCTCTCAAGGAGTCTCCATCACCTATCAGACCTGAATACAATACAACCAGTCTGCCCTCCCTGTCTCTGAAAGATCCTCCACCCCAGAGGGACCCGGGTTTCCTAAGGAACTCCCATCAAAGTTCAGCTTCACCCATTGATGTGCAGGAGGATCCATTGCTCCTTTAACACAAACCTCAATGAGGAAGAGTTTGCCACAATGTACCATCCTCTAAACAAATCATCAGTTGAATAATCTTTAAATAAAGGGGATGCTTTAAGCCAATGAATGGCCTTGGTAGATATGCAGTCAATAATTTGCTCCTTAGATCTTTCAGAACCCCGGAAGATCCTATTGTTTCTTTCTTCCCAGATTGACCACAAAACAGCTGCTCTTGCTGCTCTCCACATTGCTCTCCCCTTCTTCTTTGGAGGTCTAAAGAAGTTCGGATCAAAGAGTCTTACTACATCCGAAGGAGGGGTCCACCTGCATCCAAAGAGAGGAAAACCAATTCCAAACAAAGGCTACAAAAGGACAGGATATAAATGTGTAGTGGTCTCGCCACAGGCCAAGCAGAGGCTACACATGGGGGGTGAAAGGCAATAGTTTGGCCTTCTTTTTTGCAGCATATCTAAGGTGTTGATTTTCTGGAGTACTACCTCCCAGCAAAAGGCCCTTATTTTTGGGGGTACAAGGTTACACCAAACCTCCTTTGTTGGGAAGGTTCCTGTCAAGTTAGATGAATGGAGAAGAGCATTATAAAAAGAGGCACTAGTGAAAAACCCAAAAGGAGAGGCTGACCAAACTCTACTATCCAAGCAAGACTGATCAAGGAACAAACTATTAAGAAGGGCAATCAGATCATCAACCATACCCATTTTGGACTCCGTCAACCCCCTCCTCAAACCCAAATCCCAAGAGTTACCTTTCAGATAGACAGAGGAAATGGTTTTTTCTTCATTCAACGAAAGAGAGTAAATAGACGGGAATCTATCCTTGAGGGAGACACCCCCAAACCAGACATCTTCCTAGAATCGAACTTTATTCCCTACACGAGCATCAAGTCTGATAAACGGAAGAAATGAGGGTAAAACGCCATGGATAGCTTTCCAAGGAGATGATCGGGATGCCCTAGGGTCAAGACCAATATCCCACCTGTTTTCTGCCACCCCGTGTATACTCACTATCACTTTGTGCCACAAGTTGTCCTGTTCCAGAGGTAGTCTCCATAACCACTTTCCCAA
>NW_010729163.1:1747486-1762616 GCF_000365185.1 Nelumbo nucifera
CCCAAAGAAAAAAAAAATACCATAATGAAAAAACATTCACCATTGTTTCTTTTTGATGCCTTTAGTCCAATTGCAATTAACCATAAAAATGAAAAACATTCACCATGGCTTTTGTTTTTTATGGGATGGGATCTATTGCAAGCAAAAACTTGTCAATAAAGAACATGAAGTCGATTACAAGTTATAGAAGAATGATTGAATAGATATTTACCAATTGAGTGGTGGCTCGGTTGGTATGTAAATTGGGTAGTCCCATAATTGATGCGGTTTCGAGCCCTGTTATTGGCTCCTTCCACCATTTGGAGAAGAGTTATTAAATAGTTTTTGGAAAAAGTGGTGTTCTATGCCAAGGAAAAATGATTTACGGGCCCCTATGGGGATACAAGGCAAGCGTTTCAATATATATATATAAAAAAAAGAACAGATACTATCTATTTATCTAGTGTCTCTCAAATAGATATGCAAGCATTTTATTGAAAGCTAGAAAATACTAGTTCACAAACTTGGGATGCATTGAAATGCCCAAGGTAGGAACATGAATGTAGAAGCACCAAATTCAGTTGTAGTATAGGTCTTGAATCCTTAATGTAAGTGGGCTAGGTAATTTCTCTTTCTATTGTAACAATATAAGAAAGATAATATGTAGTGTGAAAGTTTTTTTGGACTAAAATTATCCTCCATTTATTTGTTTGAGAAACTGTATAAAAGCTATTTTATTATAGTTTCAATATTAGCTTTAATGGCTACTAAAATGCCCATATTTGTGTATTTAATCCATCACGGGCTGAAAATGTAACTTCAATTTTTATTTCCCACCTCATTTAATCTCCTCTAATTAAGTTTTATACTTAAGGTATTAAATCCCCTTTTCTCTTATTAAATCATATATTTTTTATGTTATTTTTCACTAATAAATGCTATGTCAATATTGTTCACTAATTCCATTTATTATTTTTTTTCACTAGTAAATGCTATGACAATGTTTTTTACGGTATAAATCCATATATTTTAAAATTGACTAAAAAACAAAACCATTTATTTATCCAAGTGGTGTGGTTAAGAAAGTCAATCATTCGAATCAAATTGATCAATCTACGAAGTCATATTTAGGTAATAAAAAATTTAAAATATAAATAAATATAAAAAATTACAAAAAAATGTAGAAAAATTAGACACATTTATGTAATCAAATTAAAAAAAAATAAGTGTAATAAACAACAATTATTTTATTGATAATGAAAATGAAATACATAATTTAGAACTGGCCAAAAATGAAATATAAAAATTAATAATAAATAGTTCAACTTTTGGGTTAAATGTATTAAACTTTAATGTCATAAAAATAATAAAAATTAATAAAATATAAAAATAAAAAAAATATGTACGTTTTGCAAATAAAAGCATTCAAACATATGTATAACTAGTAAAAGTGTACACGCATTGCATGTGGCAATATCAAATGATGATGATGATAACAATCAACAACCAAATGACCTTATTGGTTGAACCATTAACCTATTTAACAAGGAAAATGGACTATGATTAAGACATTAATTCATTTTTTTCTTTGTATTTTAGCCATTTCTATCTTTACTAACAATAATTTTTATTTTTCAAACATATTTTTGTTTAATATGAAGAATATATAATATTAATGCATGTTCAAATTTTTCTATAAAATTCATAAAAAATTCTATGTTTTTATTTTTTATTATTTAAGTTATGAGATAATAAAAACTACTTATTTACCAAGAGATAAAATGTAATTCCAATATATATTTTGAATATTAGTTTTTAATATTATGGTGAAATCAATTATATATATATCATTTATATATAATATATATGTTATTTATTATTTATTTATAAATATATTATTTATATTGCATTTTTGTAAACACATTATATGATGAAAATAGTTGAAAAAAATACTTCTATTTTTTGTTTTTCTTTATTTCAATTATTATATTTTCTTTTCCTTTTAATAATTTATTATTTTTTAAATTAAATTGGGTTGTATCAGATTCGGATATCCAACATATTGATCGGATTTAGATTTGAATCAATATTTATGAGATCTGGTTAGATCTTTGGGTCGAATCGAATTCAAATATACACCGATTCAAATCCGACCCGATTTATTTGCATCCCTACCAAACCACTTGCCTACAATGACCTATCTAATTAAATCATTAAACCATTTGACATGATTAGTGGGGCCATGTGTTAGACATTAATACTCTTTATTTTTATCCTAATTTTTATCCCATTTCTATCATTAATGGAAATAATTCTCATTAGTCACACTTTTTTTATATGATGAATATAGAATATTATAGAATATACCCAGAATTATCGACAAATTTATACATTTTCTAGAATTTTATGTATTTTATTATTTAATAATAACATCCATTTGACATGGATAGTTTAACTACTAACCCATCACTTGGATGGAAAAACCATTTTGCTTTTTTGGTTGATTTTAAATCATGTATTCCATTTTCATGGTCGATAAAAGTAATTCTTATTTTCGCATTTATTTTTGTTTAATATTGTGAATATATAATAATAGAATTGTATCAAAATGCTTTATACAAAGCTTATATTTTTCTTTGAGTTTATATGTATGTATGTATTTAATATTCGTTATTTAATTATGACATCATAGATTGACCCATTTGACCTAGAATGTTAGATCATTGACCTACCTACCATCTAGATATRGAAATGGTTTCATTTTCAAAYTGRTTTWAAWTTTGCATTTCATTTATATCATTGATAAAATAATTATTATTTATCATATTTATTTTTTTTTATATTATTAGTATATACTATTATAGATGTGCCCAAAATTGTTTCATATTTTGTTGTACTATTATATTTTAAAAAAATAATTTTTAATTATACATCATGGGTTAACCTATTTGACCTGAAAGGTTGAACCACTAACCCACCCCCTAGGTAGGAAGATGACTTAATTTTCCATCGGGTTTAAGTTGTATATTTGATGTCCATCATTAATAAAATTGTATATTTTATCATATTTATTTTTTAATATGACAAATATATAAGAATAGAAAGCGCGTCAATTTTTCTCAAAATTTCTTTTTTTCTCTATATTTTTTGTATTTCTTATATTTCTAAATTTGTATTATTTATTTATGACAACATCAAATTATCCATTTGACCCAAATGGTTTAAGTACTTACCCATGACCTATCTAGATGGAAAACATGATTTCATTTCTAGGTTTATTTTAAAATATAAAATTTCATTATATTAATAATTATTGTGTATGGATTTATTAGTGGAATTTAATGATGATAAACAAAAGTATAAATGTTGGATTTAATGAGAGAGAATGTGATTTATTTAATGGCTTAAATGTGAGGATTAATGAGAGGTAATTGAATGTACTTAATGGAATTCTTTTAATTACATTTTCTGCCCTTTCAATGGAGATGAACTAAATTCAAGAGGAAGGGTATTTTAGTAAAGAAAAATTCAGAAGCCAATACCTCCCCATTCACACTTTTATAAGTAGTATAGATATCACATATTTGTCATATTAAACAAAAAGTAAGTGTAAAATATCAGAATTAGTTTTACACACAAAAATACAAAAAACTATAGTAAAAATTGAACACATCTATAATTCTAATTTACACTACTATGAAAAATATGAATAAGATTGTGGAATTTACTTTTGACTAAAATATTCATTTTTGAATTTAGTCCCTATTTAATTGTGATTTTTAATTTGCAATTGAACTACTATTTTTTACCACATTCAACTCACTCTATTTAAATCTTACATTTTTTTTGATAAATGAACAAAAAAAATGATACACACACAAAAAAAAAACATTACAAAATGATGAATCTAGCCAAGTAGTTGGGGTGCAAATAGATCTCTTTTTGTCGAATTCAGAAATCCACAGTCCAGAACTTTGAATCGGATCGGGTTGGATAATAGGATCCGATCAAAAACTGGATTGAATTCGGATCACTCCCTATTCGATTCGATATATATATATATATATATATGTTATTTATTTATTTATAAATATATTATTTATATTGCATTTAAATTTGTTATATTATTTATTTTTTTTGATAAATGATGAAAATAGTTGAAAGATACTTGTTTTTTTTGTTTTTGTTTATTTAAATTGTTATATTTTAATTTTTTAATATCTTATTAATTTTTAAATTAATTTGGAACAGATCAGATCCAAATATCTAACTTCCTCATTGGATTCGTATTTAAATCCATGTTTACGAGATGCGATCAGATCTGCCGTTAATGGTATTGGATCAAATTTGGATATACCATGATTTGAATCCGATTCTATCCGTTTGCATCCCTATCAAGCAGGTAAGCTTGTCAATGATATTTGAAATTTCGCAATTCAATCCGATTATCACATATTTGGATGAGGTGTTTATGTAATTAGATTTGGATTTTGCAATATACATTCGATTAATAATAAAAAATATAAAATATAAAAACAAAAAAAAACTATAAAAAATTTTGGATATATTATTACTATCATTATCACCATCTAGATCATTGTCATGTGCAAAGCATGTGCATGCTTACTAGAATTGATAAATAACAGGATATAATTCATTGAAAGCCACCATATACAGATTACATGTTATAAACCGGTCCTAGGCATCCTCACTCTAAGCAATCCTTTCCAACCCCAACCTTAGACAAAGAATCAGCCAGCATGTTGGCACTCCGAGTCCTAGACACCCACTCAAATGAGATGTTTAAGGCAACACTTAAAGAATATTTAGATAACAATTGATGGGGTTAGTAGAATCCTCTAACCTTCATTATCCATGCTTTTTAATCATACTTCTGAAGACAAATTTGGATAAAAGACAAATACAATGCTTGATGGGTTTTTTCTTTCACTTAAGTTTAGTTTGAAAGTAGTACAAATACAAATATGTAGAATACAAAACCTTGTATTTTGTATACATTTGCACTGTACATATTGTATTTGTACTTGATGTAGCACAATCTGGGAACTCCTAGCTGGTTGAGGGTTGGCTCCTAGCTGTGATGGACGGCACCTGAGAGGAAGAAGAAGGTGAAGGGTTCTCGGGGAGCTCTCCCGGAGGGAACATTCCGATGGCTAAGTTAGAACTTTGGGGAAAACTCAAAGAAGATATAGAGAGTTAAGAGTGCTGAAAGTGCTAGCTTCAATACCTTTGATTCGTGAGGGTTGGGGTCCTTTTATACCAGAGCTCGGTCACATCAGGCGTAACCGCCATTGCCCTAGCCGTTACCGCTAGGGTAGGGGTGGCAGGTGTAGGCTGCTACTACAGGCTGCTACTGCAAGGTACGGACTCGACAGGCATGCCATGCTTTTCAGAGATGGTAGGCAGAACGTCGCCTGGCAAGGGATCTGAGCACTGCTGCCGGATCCGGTAGGTACGGACGTTAGGCAGGTACGAATGTCAGGCAGATCTCCCCGCAGTCTGCCGAGCCACCGTACTTCGAACCACATGGGGTAGATTTGCCTTGCACCGAGGTACTCGCACTGGAGGCGGGCCTTAAGCGAGTTCGAACAGGAGTCTCGATAGTGCTGCCCCGAGGTGTTTCTCCCTCGGGACACTTAGCCAAAAGCCGGGGTGCTCCCTTCTTAGGACGGGAGAGCTCGGGGCCCCTTAGGAGGACCTCGGGTCTCAAGGGGAGCTCGGGGAGCTCCGCCTTCAGGCTTGGGGCGAACTGGGCCTTGCTTCTCGGCGGGTGACCCGTCGAGTCGTTTGGTCAGGCTTCGGCGAGCTTGTTACGCCGGGTTGTGGACAGGCTGTCACGCTGAATTATCGCTTCTGCCAGGTCATGTCCACGTGTTCCCGTACTACGAGGTCGGGCCAAATCTCCCTACATCAATACTCTTTCCAAAATGAGCCTTAGGTTATATTTTTTTGCTCTTTTAAGATGCAATCTGTTTTTGTTGATTAAGGGGGCATGTGTTTGAATGAATGGTTGAAGTGGTGGGAAGTTCAATTCATGATGAGGTTGGAAGTGCATAAATGTGGATACACAGATTTCAGTCAATATATAATCCCTTTAAAGGTCTTACACTCCTGCTAAAAATTTTTACAGAATTTGAACTTCAACATTTCACAGGCTCTTCTAAGAAGCCTTTGTATTTATATAACTCAGCGGGATTTTCATCCTAGAGTTCCTGCATGTTGACTTGCGTCTTTTCTGTAAACTTCAACAGATCTCAGCCTTCTAAATCACTATCTGTTAGCCTATTTTCTACTGTATATTACAGAAGGGTGCAGCCATTTCAACTCTTGATATCCCACTTTCTTCAATTCCAAATGGCTGCAGACTGCAGCCATCTTTTAGGCCCTTGTTTGGTATTTTTCTGCCGTAGACAACAATAAGTTTTAGGCTGCATTTGGTATTTCTTATTTTACGAATTATCTCTTTTTTGCACTTAAAAACTCAGTGTTTACAATTCCTTAAAATAAGGAAATGCAGCTTTAGTTCCTTGGTTTCTGTTGTAAATAGCAACAGATTATAATGCTAAGATGGAATTCACTTCTGCGTCTCACGTGGTACACCCCAAAAACGCCACACAGCACATCTCAATTGTGTATTAGGAACATCTCCCAATGACAAAGTAACAAGAGATGTTCTCAATGCATGCTCAGATGTTCTGTGGGGCGTTTTTGGGGTGTGATGGGTGGGGCACAGATGTGAACTCGCTAAGATGATGATTGCTTGAATTTTGATATCTTTGATCTGAACATGATTTTCTCATTTTCAGTCTTGGTTTGCAAAAACAAAAATTAAAAAAAAAAGAAAACAAAATCATGATGGTTGTGTTTTGTATTTCATTATCTTTTAATTTGCTTGCAGCATTTTATTACTAATTTGCAAAATAAAAAAATGAAGAGAAAAAGAGGACAAGAGAAGTAAAGTGAATAGAAACGTTGTGCATGATTATGATATAATTCTATTGTAGTTTAGTTTCTTTTTTTTTAAACTTAATTGATGATTCATTCATTTAATTATAACCCTTTTATTTTATTTTGTTTAATTCAATTGTATGTTTCATTTGTTAATTTAATAATAATATGTTTGATTTGATTTTATTACTTAATCTTAGTTTTCTATCAACCCATGAATTGCATGGGTGGTTTGTGAACAAACTTAGGACCCATTTGGTTCGTGGGAATAGGATTTAGAACCATTTTGATTCCAACTGTGAACCAAACGGACCGTTAAATCGGAATCGGAATGATCATTCTAAATTCTAATTCTTCGCTTGTTTGGTTCAGACGGGAATTGAAATCGGAATAAACTGAAATTAATTCTCACCATTTCGATTCCGATTTCAGACTCCTGTTCCCGCGAGCCAAACGGACCCTTGACCTCGAACTTCCTCTTTCCCCACATTAACTCGAATCTTCCTTTCGAAAAAGCCATCATTTCCACCAGCTGCCTCCTGACGGGCGACGGCCTTTGCGATAAAGATCCCATACTTTTACATTAATTTCTTCCATCTGAGATGATTCAAGTATGAGTGGAGTCGCTGCAAGACCACAGAACGGTGAGTCGTTTTGTTTTTGATGTTTGTAACATCTAAAAATGTAGGTGCTATGCACTTCTCGGATTTCATTTCCCCATGAACATGGTGGAGCCAATTGGATCCGTTTCTCTCTACTTTTGTTCCTTTCTGATCAGTTTGGAACTGCGTTGCATTCAACTACTGTTTATTTTTTCAGTTTGCTTTTTCTTCTCCTGGAATTACAATTGATTTCAATCAATGGTCGGGTTTTTTCTTTTCGCACTGCATCCTATATTAGATCCAACTTGTGCCAAAATTCTGTCAGGAATGTTTTGTAGCGAAGCACAAGTAGGTGCGTGAGGATGTGTGCTTATGCATCATATCCAATTGGGAGTAAGAAATCGCTTGGTGTAGGTTCTTAATCTATCCGTTTATGGCGGACTATCACTTTGTATACAAGGATGTTGAAGGAGCGAGTACACAGTGGGACGATATACAGAGAAAACTAGGTAACCTACCTCCCAAACCTGCTCCTTTCAAGCCTCCCGCCTTCACTCCGTCTCAAGACGAAGATTCGAAATCCAAAGACAAGACATGGATTGATGAGAAAACTGAAGAGGAGCTTGAAGAGCTTGAAGACGATCCTGATCTTGACGATGACCGATTCCTTGAAGAGTACAGGTTCTATATTATATCTTCAATCTTCTTATTTTTTATAATTTTATGGGACTTAGTAGAAATTAGGTTTCTCCTTTTCTTTTCTGATATGAAGAAATCAATTTTTATTTTTTATTTTTTATTTAATCGTCTTAAAGGAAGAAGCGGTTGGCAGAGATGAGAGAGGCAGGCAGGATTTCAAAATTTGGATCGGTGATTCCAATATCAGGAGCAGATTTTGTTCGGGAGGTGTCACAGGCTTCTCCAGATGTTTGGGTTGTGGTGTTTCTGTACAAGGAAGGGTAATGTGCCAGATATCTTTTTTTGCCTTTCCCTTTACCTGTTTTATGTGATATTTCCGGAATTTATCTGTTTTAACATTCTCTTACCCAAATTATTTTCGGAGTTGTTTAAAGTTGCTTTCTGTATCCTGTATCCCACATTGGTTTTACTTTTATTCACACTGTCTTGATTAAATTGTTAAAATTTTCTCCCAAGTTTTATCCTAGTAAAAATGGAGTTGGCCAATAATGGCCATCTTATGGAGACAATCGAAGTAATATATACAGGGATACCTTTATTAAGAGGCCTCGATGATCTCAACGATCCATAAGATTCATGGCCAAACCTCTCCAGATTATGGAGTTATTTCTCATCTTCTGAGGATAAACACCTTGATAAGACAAGTATTTGGCTTTTAACACTTTGACCCAAATAGCATGAGATTTGTTTATGAACTCCCAAGCCAACTTTGTCAAGTTAAATTTATTAATCAACTCAGCTAACCTGAGACCTAAACCACCATAGATTTGGGGGTACACATTTGCTGCCACGAAGCCCAGGACATTGTCTGAACCACCATAGACATAACCCCGATCACCTTCCTGACGCCACCAAAAAGCTCTCTGTATACCATCGTTCAACACTTTATTTGGATATTGTATAACAGGACATTGTCTGAACAGGAATCGCCTGAAACACAGATTTCATTAGGACTAATTTCCCAGCTTTGGACAAAGAACAGGCTTCCCAACTGCTTAGCTTGACTTGAAGTTTATTAATAATTTCCTGCAAATTAGATGGTTTGCTCCTGCTCCAGAACATGGGAATTCCTAGAGTATTTATCTAAGATATGATAGGGTTGGCTTTAACACCAAAAGCTCTCTCAAATTTCTAGGTGTTCACCCAATAATTAGGTTGACTTTAACATTTGATTCAATCTTGCTCCTACAGTATTTATCTACGATACTGTATTTGCTGATGGTAACTTAATACATATACATGTTTACATATCTTGTATGGCTAGAAGGCTAATTATTTTTTTAATGATATTGGATCCATCTTATCCTCACTCTTTATACAGGAGTATTTTTTTAGTTGATTTATGTTGTAATTTGTGGCAGAATTCCAGAATGTGGGCTACTTTTACGTTGCCTGGAAGAGTTGGCTTCAAGATATCCAGCAACCAAATTTGTCAAAATAATATCTACAGACTGTATTCCAAACTACCCGGATCGTAATCTTCCTACCCTATTGGTGTATAATAACAGTGCTGTGAAGGGAACATATGTTGGTTTGCATCATTTTGGTCGAAGATGCACACCTGAAGGTAATTTCCTGTTGAACATGCATTATGTTAACATTTTATTTAATTTGGGTATCTCTGGTTCTATTTGTCTAATGTTTTATGGGCTAATAACAGTTGTCAGTTTTAATTTACTTTGTGTTGTTGGCAGAGATAACTACACATAAATATTTCTATAAGCCTAATAAACGATTATGATTGTTTCTATATTCAAGTGAAAATAGAGATCAGAGATGAAATACAAAATATGATATTTTCACTCTAATCCTTGATTTAAAGAATCTTGTCAACTTGCAGTACAGTCACAATTTCAATTCTCTACAGCTTTGATCCTTGTATTAACTCTGTCAATCGTTATGATGTTTAGTGATCGTCATTTGTTTCTTTGTAAAATTTCAGGCGTCGCACTGGCTCTATGTCAATCAGATCCTGTACTTAACGATGGCCAGGGCGGAAGTGATCATCCATCACAAAAGGCTGTCATTGAAGGAGTTCGAAAGAGGTTTTTAGAGAAGGTTGTGGTAGAACATGAAGACGATGATGAGGATGGATACTCTAGTGACTAGAAGGGTTTCATGCAATGCTTAATGCTTTATGGTGACTTGTCATTTGTTCTAATCTGGTTTGTTCATTATTAGGACATCCCTGGTAACCCTCTTCAAATGTAAATCACTGATCGCATGTTTCCATAAATGCTTTCATTCATGTAATCACGTGTGGTGGGTTCAGCTTCTATTTGCCAATACATCAGATGCACATCTGGTAAATTCTATCACAGTGGTTTTTTTGATCGGTTATCTTAGAGTGGTTTTGATCCTTTACCAATGTCACTGAGTCTATCACAGATACTACTATTGTTTACAAAGGAATTCGCTTTAGGTTGTTTTCTTCCATTGCAAACATCAATACTGCTAACGTTATTGCTTAAGGAATCTGTCCTTCATCTACTCTCCCATTTATGGGAAGATGATCTCAGTGCACGCGGACAGGAACTCCAGATTTTCAAATGGTGATCGTACTGTGTAAGTTGCCCAATGTCTCGACCCTGTCCGACACCGATCTTAAAGAGGAGGATATTAGTATTACCAGTTTGGGTCTCTTTGAATTTTTTTTTTTTTTTAATTTTCGTTAAGTAATAATATGCCGAACCGTGTAACAAAAACTCGGTTTCTTTTCTAGAAGAAAAGTGCACAACAGAGAGTATACACATGAGCAGGCATATACATCAAGCACGTCACGTAGGTAAAGAATAGATGATGACATTGTTATGTGGAACAGTGGAAGAGACTGGGTAACTACACCGACTCTGAGCTACTTCAAAGAGGACCAGCGAAGGTTCCAAGTTCCCTCTGTTCATTCCACTTGTCAATCTGCACAAGCACAGTGAGTGATATTGTATAATAAGTCTGTATGTATGGACACATGACACAGCTCTTCTTTTCAAGATAAGTTTTACAGTGAAGTTTTGGTTACCCATTCGGAAGGACACAGTGATCGGTAGTAGCGGGCGAACTTCTCACACTCTGGCGCCTCATCTCCCTTTTCCCTGATACACCTGTGGTACTCCACATAGCGTGCAAAGCAATGGCGCGTTTGGTTTGTGGACGGGAATCGTATGTCTGCCGGAGCTGTCTTCAACGCCACCTGATGATAATCACAGGATCAGTAATGTTTTAGAGAGAGAGAGAGAGGACCTGAATTCGACCATCGGTGGGTGCTGGCGGAGCTTCAGAAATGGAACCGGGTTCATGGGGTGAGCGTTAAGCTTTTTCTCCTCGAGCCACACGACCAACATCTCTCCCTCTCATCTTCTCATGTGGGTCGATGGTCGACACAGACATGGTTTCCCACTTCCCTTTGAAGTTTGAACTTCAGCCGTCACCCTCTTCTTCTCAAGCTTGCGTTCAGGCTATATTCCCATGATCCCATCTTCAACGCTAAAGGACATGACACGACACAAACACTTGTCATGCAGAGCGTAAAGACGTGCCGATTCTCCAACTACATTAGGCTTTTAGGACAGCCTTGGAAGTTGGAACCATTACTCTTTCTATGTATTTAAGCCTAAAGGTGTAGCTCTTGGTCTTTAATTATATGAGATTGCTTCGTCGGCCGGCTCATGACTCATTAACCCAAAGGACAATACTCGAATAGTAATAGGATAATCCTCTATTGTCAGAATTAGAGATTAAGAGGATGAGTGCTAAGTGCTAACATATACACGCAAACGCATACTCAAAGGACGTTATACATCAAATTATAAGAGGCAAAGTAGTTTCTCTAACTTCCATTTGATCAAGTCATCAAGTGAAGATCCAAGGGTAAAACAGAAAAAAAAAATCAAATACACACACTCCCGCCAGATTTTGTTCCTGCTCACTGATAAGAAAATTTTACAATATTCAAAACTCAAAAACACGTAACTCAATCATTCCTTCTTTCCTCTTGGGAGAATACCAGGCCACAACTTTCCCCGAACGCAAGAGCCTCAATGAGTAAGTTAAGCTGTACATCATGTCTTCAACAATGGGGCCACGCTTCCCAGATGAAGAATCTAGTGAAAACTTTGAATCCACTCGAAAGAGGATTGGCCCCAAGACCTGCAGGGAAAAGGGTTACAAGTTACAACATTGAGAACATGGAACAAAGATACAGCCTTCCTGCTAACGAGAAAAATGAACTCGTGGATACAAAGTAATCATGAAACTACTTTTGAATGAACTTCTGTATAGTAGTGATTCTAAAATTTCAAGTGGTTTTAAAGTTACTTTTGTTTCATTAATTGCCAGAGCCGTTTTGATAATCTGGAGAGGTTTAACTCTCTAATTTCTCCAGTTTTCTATAAGCAAAATGGCTTCTCTGTCATCTCTAATGGCAAGCAAGATCCTCTACATATGTTAAATGTTCAATCCACTTTCAGTCCAGACAGGCAATTTGATTGGTCAAAACATAGAGAAAAAGAAAAACAACTAAAATGAATGACCATAGGCAGAGATGTGCTGCATTTCTTGGATAACTAGGATATAAAAAGAATCTGGTTAGGAAGGGTGAATATGGGCTCTAAGTGTATTGTGGTCACTTAATCTAGATATCACTGAAAGTGCTGTAAGTGTATTGTGGTCACATAATCATGGATGCCTGTCATCCTTCCATCCAAATGCAAGTACAAAGAGGGACTGGCTAGTAGAGTGAAGGGAACGTATACAAGTTTTCAAGAAGTTCTTTTCATGATAGGCAAATTAGTTAATGGTTATGCAACAGGATGGGTGAATATGGGCTTTAAGCGAAGGAATGTAAGATTGATGTCAGAGCCCGCCAACTCTGCAAGCTGGCATTTTTTAACTTGATTTGAAATTATATTGTACTTTAGAAAAATATATTAAATAAATAACAACAAAATAACTAGTTCCAACCTGATTATGTAATTTGGTTGCAGTTACGCTATCATATCAAGATGGGAACTGCATAGTAGAGCTGCTACATCCACCCCTTATAGATAGTCATTTGAATCCATCAAAAGACAGAAGATCTTCAAGGTCAGAGAATTAACATGGTTTGATTGGGTAGTTTGGCCAATATACACATTTTTTCTGCATCATACAGCTTTTTCACTTTTTTTTTTGATAAATGATACAGCTTTTACACTTTTCATTCTGTTGTTAATAGTTATTTAGCATTTATTTGTTTATTTATGTTTTACCTAGAAAGTAGTCATCAACATTCAAATGTGACTAAAATGTCATTTTTTTTTATGAATGACTAAAATGTCATTATAGCAGGGATGAATAACAATAATAGCAATACCTGCTGTTGAAAGATCACATTAAGTCTTGGGGAAGAAAGTGGATTCACTTCACTTCTGTTTGGAGATCCCCTAAAGATGCTAGAAACTAGATGAGCAGCACTTTTTGCAAAAGCTGAAGCAGAAGAAATGTCCAAGCGAGCATCTACTCGTGTCAGATCTCCATACAGTTTTCTGAACTTCCCATGTTGGACTGTGTAGCAGATTGAACCAAACATGTCTGTGCTCAATGCATTTCTCTTCCTGGCACTTGAAGTAGTAGCCTCCCCATCTCCTGATTGAGTCCTTGAATTAACAGTTTCTGAGATCTCCCTTCCCCCAAGCCAAGCTGTACAGGTACCACCTATGACAGTATATGTGAAACCCACTGGTTAAGAGTCTACAAGCATTTCTATAACATCAGCATAGCAAAAGTGACTAAGCAACAACATGGACCACGGAGAGTCCTCAATTTCTTATTTGGATTACTTAGTATGTCATTTAAGTGCTATAATGATTGTTTAAGTGTCAGATTGTCAATAACTTAAAGACAATATTTGAATGAAGCCTCATCATATAACTGATTAATCCTTAGAACGATCTCTTCAAATCCCCTAATGTTTATGCATAGTTCTTTCCTCCATAGAAAATACTTCACTAGCTATTTGAGGGAAATAATAACTAAGACACCAGAGTTCTGATTTATGAATTTCCAATTTTAGACAAACATTTAAAAACAAAAAGCAAGTGGATTCACCCTCAGAAATATAAATACTAAAATATCAAGTAAGACCTTTATAAATCTAGGTAAAGCCATCCAAAGAAGATTTAATGATAGGTTTTCTGCTTCCCTTGAATGGAGAGACTACCAAAGCATCAATCTGCTAGATAATGTTGAGATATATGGGTCATACTTTCCAAGGCACAATGGAGCGCCTAGTTGCATGGGCACCTACCTAGGCATTGCCTAGACAATAGAAGTTGACAACAAGAGAACCTAAATTCTGGGTTCATTCCTAGTTTTTTTCCTCCTTTCATATATCAACGACCAATCATACAAATTGAAAAATAGCCACCTTCTCATTCATATCAAAACAATGAAGTTATTATATTCAATAAAGAAAAGATGGCATTTAAAATATATTAAGTTCAATAAGACACAAATTCACAATGAATTAGTTGTGTTTTTATTAAGGCTGTTTATAATACCAGATTGTCTAGGCAAGTTGGTCATGATTGACACCTTTGATCCAATTTGAGAGGGAGTGGGAACAAATAGATTTTACATTATATTTATTCTTTCAAAATAAAATACTTCTCGAGGGCTTATCCTTTGCATCATTATTGATTCTGATTAACAATATTGTGGGGACCTATGGATGTTAGTGGGCCGGGTTGTTATGGGCCCGGGCGAAGGATCTCGTCACGGGTCGGTCCACGGGGAAAAGCTCCTGTTTTCCCTTGTTCCTCCCCTTCCTAGCTGAACCTATCTTGGCGTCCTAATGGGTGATTTGTCCAAGAGATCACCAAACTCTCCTTTTACTCTCTTTCTTGACT
>NW_010729163.1:1764855-1785663 GCF_000365185.1 Nelumbo nucifera
AGAATAAGATAAGAACAAGCAAGATGATCTAATCTAATCTAGATAAGGCTGCTGTTGCCGAACTGGGTAGGATGAGAATCATTGAATCACTGCTGCTGCTGGCGGTGGGTTAGGTGCCTGTTGCTACCGGTGGCGACGGTACGTCTTCCCGAGGAATGCGTCCATAACACGGGTTAAGTGGTAAACCTGCATTGACTTTACCCTATTGTGTTATGGTTTGGCAGCCTTATTTGGGGTAGGTTTGGGTTGAACCCATGTTAAACCCAATCCATTGACATTGCAGCATTGGAATATTTGTCTATATAGGATTGGTTGAGTATAGATAGGGATGCTAGTGAGTCAGCTTAATTGGTAAACCTGCACTTAACTGACCCTACTGGGTTAGGGTTGGGGCAACCTTAAGTTTTGGGTCAGGGTCAGGTCAAGATGGACCCATGCTAAACCTGACATGTTGACATTGCAGCACTGAAATATTTGTTTGAATTGTTTACAGTTTGATGTATCAATAGTGGTCACAAATAAAGGCTGGCATACATTATTTAGATAATTCTAAAACTTCGCTGAAATTCATGAATCTTTACAATCTTCTTACAGCAATGCCAACTTGAATCACATCAGAGGAAATAAATTAACATAACAATACTTAGAAATAAAGTTACCTTCAAACTCAAACTGATAGTCAATGAAAGAGAAAAAAAAAGAAAAGAAAAGAAAAGAAAAGAAAAGAAAAAGGATTAGGTCCATCAAGTATATGTTAAACTCAAGGTTTTATTATTATTAACATGTTAAACTCAAGTATTCAAGAACATTTTGTAACATCATGCATATAGCATTCTGTGGGCAATTGTACAAAGAGAAAATTTCAGGAGCTAGTCCAAATCTCTAATGACAATGCTCCATTCGCAAGAACTCAGGGCTTACTCCAAAAATATAACCTTAAACAATAAATTAAATGTTTTAAGTAAACTGACCCAGGAAAATGACTTCTGCATTCACCCTAGCATACTAAATGGTTCAAGATAATCCACTCCTTCTGAAAATAGCAGAAGTCCATTACCATGAATAACATGTCAGACAAAAAAACTACTGAACACAATAGACATCATTTCTATAACAATCTGAATCACTTAAAATGGTGTCCCATTAACAAGAGTTCAAGGCTAAACCAACAACAAAACTTCAAACAATAAATCAAATGTTTTCAGTATATTGACCCTGGAATGTGACTTCTACATTAATTTAACCATGCAAAATATTCAAGACAAACAAACATTCTAAACATGACAGTTATCCATCACTATAAAATGAAGCCTGACGAGAAACAACTGGATAGAACAGACTTCCATTACCATAACACTGACATCTGGCATAAACTTTGACAAAAATAGAAAGTAAAAAGCAAAAGGAGGAGAAGGGAATAACTCTATACTGAAATTTCCAATTTTACTATGAAAAAAATTGGAATAGTACTAGAATGACTTGACAAAATAATTTCAGAAAAAAGTAAATAGAAGCAATATTACCAATAATTCCAGATATAGCTGCATGGGGTTCTCTTAGTCGTACATCATATGAAGGCCACCAATACTCGCCCTTCTCAGTTTTTATAATGACATCCTTTTTCGTCTCCTTTTGCCTCCAGATGTCTCTGCTCTTCTCATAAGAAAAAGCAGCTGTTGCACACAAGCCAGGCATCAGAGCTAAGGGTGGTTCACCACTTGTGGCATTAAAAGCCTGGGGAAGGCCACTACTTTTGTGGACACCAAAACGGTATCTAAATCCAGATTCAGAAACAAGGGATGACAAATCTAAGGATATTGACTCAGGCACACTCCAGTATCTTCCATTCTGGTCAATGAATAGTTCAGGCCATGCTGCTTCTACTGTAACATCATGATGTGGAAGCTGAAATATATAAGAAACATTTCTTGTCATAAAGGAGTAAAGAACACAAAGAAGAATGTGAGAAATGTTGAGGAAACATAGCCAACAGGATTGACATGAGAAGTGAACTTAGGAGAATGGAATTCACAAGCAATATCAACAGATGAAGAAAAAAATGCTGAAAAAAAATACTTTCTCATAAAAATCAGAAAATTTGCAATTTAGACGTGGGAACTTGGTCTTATAATCCTGAGAAATCTTGGGCCAACAAACATGAGAATGTTGGTTCAAGTTTAGGAGTGGCCATTCTGTGAAGAAAATGCCAGAGGTTAGGTCTGTATTCATCTATTGCTCCCAGTATCCCAGATGGCTGGAACTGAAATTGGGCTATGGACTTTTTATGCTAGATAAATTACCTCAGAAAACATGAAAGTTGATGCGTCTCTATCATGCTTATGTGTGCAAAAGTAAAAGAAGCACATACATCACATTTTATTCAACTAACCAAGAGTATGAGATGCATGTGATTGTTACTATAATTTTATAGGGGTTGACTTGAATTTTGACCAAGGAAAACTCCAAAAATTGGACTTACTGATTGTTGACCACCAAATCCCGAACATGCATACAGCATGGGAATGTCATGAGGAAAGAGTTCAGGAGTCCTGTTATCCTAAGGATAAGAGTGACACAGGTGTACATGTATCTGTCCAAAGATAGGTAGATACATAGAATCCATCTCACTAGTAATATAGCATACTTTACACGTGGAGCGATGAGGGGGAGCCAGAAAAAACAAGGATCATCATTTGATGAGTCCTACTTAGAATATATGCTTATCATTTGATGGGTTAGAATAGCACAATCCAATTGAATGCTTTGGATAACTAGGGTTGCACAATTAGCATGGTCTGTTAGGACTTGGTCCAGCCAAGATGGTCTAATATATTGATCACTCAAATGTTCAGCATGTAACATTAACATAACAACTGAGAAAAAGATGCCTAGAGTTTCCCATTACTTTCAGAATGACCAACCTAATATGTTGGTACAATATCTACCATAAAGATTGAACAAAAATATAAGAAAGATGCCTGGAAAGCTTACCTTGTTAAAGAGCATTGCTTTATTGCGATGCCCCTTTCTTTCACCATGGGATTCTTTCATGAGAAGTAAGGATGAGGCTGGAGTCAGAGAAATCTGTGCACACAAACCAAGTGCATAGAGCGACTTGTCCAAGAAATGCTTAGCCACATCTTTAAATGCAGGCAGATCTAGCACATCATCAACTGTAAATTCTGCTTTAATAGAAGATAATAGTTTCTTGGGACGGAATTGCCCAATTATTCCCAACCACCTACACCACACAAAGACCATGTAACATACTACTCGGTTTCAGGTAAATAGAAGGAAAACCAAAGCATGCATAGCCAAAATATAGGAAAGCCAAACACCCAGAAAGGACTACTAGGAATTTAAAATTTAATTAATCTTTTATCTCATTTTTGGCAGGAGATGTATGGTTGAAGAAAGGGGAAATCAAACCCTAAAATACCAATAAGGGATATTGCACTTCAGATGTCTCAACCATGGCAAGTGTTACTAATTGCATCCATAATATTTCACAAAAATAAAATTTTCAAGACGGAAAAGGTAGTGAAGTTTAAGGACGGTCTTAGGAATGATTTGCCTATTCTTAAAGAATATAAAGTTTTGGGCAATATATTTATTCATCTGGATGTAATGCTGAAGATTCTGACGTCTGTATAAGGGAAATGTGTTTATGTAAACAACTTGGATGCGAGGTGCTGAAAGTATTTCCATGTGGAGGTTCCCTTCAAAATCGCTAGAGCATCAGAAATTTTCTAAAGAAAGACATACCCAATGCCTTCTCGACCAGAAACTGTAGAACATTCCAACAACTTGGAAGAAGCTATCAAATAAGAATCCAGAAATAACATAAAAAATTTAGTCCTAAACATGGGAAATTGCATCTTTTTTTTTTTAAAAAAAAGAAAAAAAGTTGCTATATCCAACCTGGAACCAAAATCTATCTCCAATTCATAAACAGAAGTGAAACGCGGCATTTTAGCTCCAATACGATCCCAAAAGTGAAACATGGCATTTTAGCTCGAAAATTCTCAATAAAAAGATAATCAAAGTAACTTGCGTTCAGATAATAGTTTATTTACTTCAAGAGATGTTGTCAACGCATTTTAGGAACAGCAGGAAGAAAATAACCTATTAGCCAAATCGAAATTTTATATAGTTAAAAAGAAATTAACACGCCATTCCCAGTCCGACTCCAAAACCATTCTCTAGCACATTACGACGAAAAACAAAAAATTCATAGCATAGCATAAAGTACCAAGCTACAGACGCCTTTAGAAGAAAAGAAAGTAAATACAATAAAGAATAGAAGGGATAACATTCAATCTTACGCGTTAGAAAAGGCGGGTTTGAGCAACAACGACTGAATAGAGAAGGAGCCAAGCTCCTTTTGAGACGTCGGGGAGTAGGAAGGGATGATACCAAGAGGGAAACCACTGCCCAGTAGTGAGAGCTGCTGAGCTCGCAGTGCTCGACTGGCTCTGGCCCCCTCAAGCGGCAAAGGCTCACCAGGCACGTGCCGAGCTGAGCCGTCTAGGGTTTGAGGGCTCGAAATGTTGAGGTCCCAGAAAGCAGCATCCATTGCCGTTCTCAGATGCGCCATTTTTTGCCTTTTCTTTCTGCTCTGCTTTCCTTCTTCTCCTCTCCTCTTGCTGTCTTCCTTATCTGTCCCGTCCTTCGGATTTGAAATGCGTGGGGCTTTTGTTTGGGACTTGGGAGCACCTTCGACTTCGAGCGACGACAGCAGGGCTGGTTGGTTCGGAACCCATAATTTGCCACGTGGCAACAAAGAAGATGAAAAAGCGGTCAGCAGAAATAGGGTCATATGGGTCCCACCAGGACCTGGTGGCTTAGCACGGGGAATTATTCTGCTGGTCCAGGTCCGGTCCGGCTACCGCGCCTTTCTTTCTTTTTTTCGGTAAACAAGTAATTTATTTTAGAAAGTTACGCGGATACAAACTATATTGCAAAACGCAAAGTCGCAAACATGCTTTTTGTACAAATTATATCATTTACTACAAAACCCCTATTGTTTTATAGATATATTTAAAAGTTTTCATTTTACTAAAAAAACCTCTATAGTTTGTAACCTATTTACTGAATCGACTTTTTATTATAAACTAATTTATCTTACTATCTGAAAATAATAACATGATCACTTAAAATGAGTGGAAAACGTTCATGGGCATAGGCCCATGCTTTTTTATTTCAAAAATACCTCTAATACATTTTCATAAAGAAAACAAAATTAACTAAATAGAACAAAATAGAATAGTTACTCGTGTCTTATTATGATATTTTCATTTTTATTTTCTTTTGATTAAATTTATCTGAACGGATGATAGTGTTAAAACTGTCATTTTTTACTTCCATCTAATGAAAGGTCAATTAAGTAAATTAGTTGCAAACTATAGAGAATATTTTAGTAAAATGCAATCTATGGGATAGATTTCAGTAAATCTATGAAACTCTATGGAATAAATGACCCAATTATATATATATTAATACATTTGGGATAGTGACACTTTAGGCCAAACTTTCATTTTCCACAAAGATCCTCTTTGAACTTTCAAATTCCATCACTTTGCTCTCATACCCGGTAGTGGGGTTGACAGTAAGATAAAACTACAAAAATGTTCATACAAAGTTCTGTATTCTTTTGTATTTTTATGTGTTTTTTTCTTTGTTTGCAATTTTACATATTTTCTCAATTTCTTTTTTGTTGTATTTTTTTTATTTTTCATTGTGCTTTATATTTTTCTTTTCTTTGTTATATATATATATATATATATTAATTTACTGTTTTTAGTATTTTCTTCTTTTTTTATTGTATTTCCTGCATTTTCTATATTCTTTTTTCTGTTATATTTCATCAATTTTATACAAAATGTTCTCATAAGTTGATATGAGGGAAATTTGGGGTTTTGAAAATGTTTAAACACGCATATGGCATTGGACAGTCATATATATGAAGATCTTTCTTGAAAAGTTATCTCACAAAATGCTAATGATTAGGTTATAGTGTTAGAATCTAAAAGTCGAGGGTGGCAGTTTGTAATTTAACCTACTTGTCGTGAAAGATGATCTCAAACAAAGACTGAAACAGCGTCTTATGATTATTTATATGATAACTAACTAAATCCTGTGAATTTCATGCCAATGTAGAAATGTAATTAATCTTTATTGCAAAAGTCTATTGGGTTTAAACCCTTTATTTGTGATGCAAATTCATTTGCTAAAATTCCCACCCTATTGTTAATGTAATTTCATTTCAAAATATATTTTTGGAAATCATTGGTATAATATACCTTATCATCATTATCGTCATTGTCGTTGTCATCGTTAAGGAGGCTTTTGATGATGGATTATAAAGAGGTGGATCGAGTCAGGAATTTTCTCTTGAGGGTCATGGAGGGGTGGAGATAGGTAAAGAAAAGGCTTAGGGGAGAAAAAAAGGTAAGGTAGAGAGAAAGATGGTTAGACACTAGTATGATATTTGACAATGATAAGAGTCTAAAATAAGAAATGACTTGCTGGTTTGTGTTCAAGTTACATTAAAATAGAAACTAAAACATGTAAAAGTCATAAGAGGCACCGAGAAATTAGGTAATAGAAAGATGAATAATACTTAGTTTGTAAGCAAAGTGATTGGAGCATAATTGAAGTCATAGAATAAGAGAAAACGAAAAAGTGAGGAAATAAGGGGTGAGGCCTTTAGGAGAGGAAAAAAAGTTTGGGGGGGGGGCAAGGACCCCACCTTATTACTAGTATTTTCAATTCGCCGTTGACCCGATTGATTGAACCAAAATCATTATCTGGTCAAGATTTTGGGTCCAGTTTGCATGAAATCTACCATTTGATAAAAATCCATTGGCGTGGTCTGATCCGAGTGGTTGAACCGTTTACTCATTTGACCAGTCATTGGGTCATGGATTGCACACTCAATGTATGTGCAAAGTTTAGAGGCCACAACTTTGTGCTTGGATGTCCAATTGGGGTGATCTTTTTTTTTTTTTTTTATCGTGTGTACCTTTTTGAGATCTATATGCCCCTTGCCCCCCTATTTTCAGCAAAAAAGGTCTTTTTATTGGCCTCAAGTTGCAAATTTTAACATTCTTTACAAATAAAAACTAAAAACTATTAAAAAATAGAAATAAACACAAAATAATATCTATATATATGTATGTATGCTGACATGGCACAGTTTGACTTATTCGGCCCGGATGGTCAAACTAGTGACTTGCAACCAACATGCAAAAACAGTTTGGCCTTTGGGCTAATTTTTGAAACATTGCTTATCACATGGTTAACCTTTGGCTAGTCTCTAACTAATAGTTTTAACAAATGTTTGGGGGGCCAAGGGACCCCAAACTATTACTTGGCCCTCCCGTGATTCTTAAGAAGCCATTTTGTTTATGATATATTTTTTTTTGAAAGTCCTTAGGCAACTTCATTCAACTTTCAATCTCAGTTATATCTTTGATCAATACAGAAAAAATAAACTCAGGAATAGAGGATCAAGTTTGAGTAAAGTGACAAGTAAGAGCAAATTTGGCTAAGTGGTGAGTTACCTGGTTACCAGATCTCGAAGTAAAAGTAATTGAGGAACCATCAAGGTGATTGAGGAGACTCCTGCAACTAGATAAGAGAGTAAGGATACTCCAAGGAGGATGAGAGTTTTCCTCCAACAAGAGCTTGTTAATTGATTCATTATCACCTTCAAAGATGGTATGAGAGAAACCCATGGAAAAGGCGAATTTGATACTTTCCAAAAGAGCAGTGGCTTCAGAAACAAATGGAGGAGAGAGAATGATAGGAATAGCTTGCGCAAAAATGAAGGAACCTATGTGGTCTCTCACAACAAAACCTACTTTACCTGACTTTTGAGAAGAATTAGCGCCATCAAAGTTGATTTTAAAAATCCATTGGGGGGCTTTGTCCATTGCACTGGCTGCACCAATCTGTTGCTTGCATGATCCATCAAGTTATCATGATAACTGGAAAAGATCAAAAAGTTATGATGAGCTAAACTGGTGGTGTGATGAGCAATAAAATGAGGGGCTTCGAGCTTGTTCTTAAAAGTTAGCGCATTCCTTGCAAGCCAAATATGCCAAAGAAGCGATATGATTTTTAGTAAATCAACATCAGTGATGCACCTTGATTTAAAAAGCTTTATCCAGGTTGTGATCCAATCTGCTAAACTCCTTTTCTGAGTTTAAGTCAAAACGGATAGAAATGTCCACACCAAACCAAACTTGCTTAGCAAAAGGGCATTTGAGAAATAAGTGTTCAAGAGATTCTTCTTCATCATCACAAAGAGAGCAACAAATGGTTATATGTTTCAATGCCACTTTCAGTCTTCTTTTAACAGGACGAGCATCATGCATAATCCTCCAAATAAAAATTTGCGGTTTAGGAGGAATGAATTTCAAACTCTAGAAATAATGCCACGAGATCTTGTCGCCGAAGAGATGAGTAGAGGATTGTAATGGTTTTTCGGATAATAGGAGTTTATACCCCGAGGCTGTTGTATATTTCCCATGCGGAGTGAGAGTCCAAATCAAAGTGTCTTACATCTTTGCATTTGGGACAGGGAGAGCAACATTAAAACTTTGGTTGGATACTGTAGAGTCAAAGAGAATGTTCACTAGATCACAACGCCAAGTCATTGTTGAATGGTCAACTAAGCGCGCCACCTTTAGAGGCATGTGTTGGTTCAGAGAAGAGTTTGGTTGAACACCAATAGGTAACCATGGATCATTAGTGATGTTAATGTTCCAATCATCAACCACCAGCCAACAACATCCCTTGAGAAGGTAAGATCGGCATTTCAGAATTCCCTTCCAGATATAAGAAGAACCACTATTAATTTTGATTTTCCAAAAATTTGAGTTTACATATTTAGCATGGAGAATCTTTGACCACAAAGCATTGGGGTTGCTCAATAAACATCAACCTATCTTAATAATGAGTGCCACATTCTTCAAATTTGCATCACAGAAGCCAAGCTCACCAAAATCCTTTGGTAACATAAAAGATGACCAGTTTTGGAGATGTAAGAAATTGGAGCTTGAGTCCGACCACCATAAGTTACAGCAAACACGGTTCAACTCATTACAAATTGATGTTGGCAATAGATACATTTGCATTACATATTGGGGTAATGCTTGAAGAGTAGTAGTGATGAGCACACTTCTTCCGACATGAGAGAGAGTATTCCTTAGTTGACAACTTCAATTTTAGCCGATCTACCAAATAATTCCATTCTACAGTCTTAGCTCTTCATAAGAAGAGAGGTTCACCCAAATATTTATCCCCTCATTTCATGAAGGAAACACCAAATATGCTAGCTATGCGGAGTTGTATTCTTCTGTGAGTGTTGGTGCTGAAGAAAATGGATGATTTGTTAAAGTTAACCTCTTGACTAGACCAATTACAGAACATTTGCAACCCTTCAAGAATGCGAGTTGCCTTAGTATAGCTGCATCTCCTAGAGAAGAAGATCATCTGCATACATTAAGTGAGAAATATGGATGCCGTTTTTGGTGAAGTTGAAGCCATGAATCTCCCTTTGCTGAAACTTAGATTTGAAAAGCGTAGACAACATTTCCATACACAAAATAAAGAGGTAGGGTGATAGTGGGCATCCTTGTCGCAATCCTCTACTTGGATAGAAAGGAGTACTTGGCTTGCCATTTACTAGCACTGCAAATTGGGTTGTGGAGACACATTGATAAATTAAGTTACTAATTTTAGCTGAGAAACCAAAGTGGTGAAGAACAAATAGCAAAAAGGACCATTCCATTTTGTCATAAGCTTTAGCCAAATCAAGTTTAAGAAGGAAGTTTCCAACTCTACCTGAAGCAATGTGGAAGCAATAAACCGGGCTGGCTATGCAAGCACCGGGCGAACCAAGTTTCTAGCGAAATAAGAAAGAGAGAAAATCTCTAGAGGAGAGAGAAAAGGTGACGAAAATTGAAGAGTAAATCTGAAGTATCTATTAACTTGGAAAAAACAATATTTATATTACATCTGGAAATTATAAAATAACTAGGAAAGAACAACTAAGATAGATATCAAAACATCTAATCTAGATAGGATCGTATTCTTCTTGATCTTGGTCTTGATAGGATCGAACTCTTTGGCTGGATCTCCACCATATGATCTTCTTGGATGAATCTTGGAAGTCTTGGATTATCTTGATCTCTGGAATTCTTGATTATGTTGAATTCTTGAATTCTTGGTTATCTTGAATTATCTCTAGCCCTTATCCTTATCCTATGAGCTGCTGCCCCTAAGGTGACGTGGACCTTGTGATGGGCCTCCATCATTCTCCCCCACTTGGAAAGAACTCGACTCCGAGTCGTGACTAGGATATGCAAGTGTCATCTCTGGCAGGTAGCGATGGATGTCAGCAACATTGAAGGTCTTGGAGATACCCATATGATCTGGTAGGTCCACGACATAGGTATTGTCATTGATTTTCTTCATGATCTTGTATGGACCGTACTTCCAAGGCTGCAACTTGCTGTATTTTCCCACGGGAATCCTTTCCTTCCTTAAGAATACCATAACTTCGTCACCGATGTCAAACACTAGGGGCCGACGATGCTTGTCTGCTGCCAACTTGTACTTGGCGTTGGTTTGCTATAGTTTCTGCTTCACGGCTTCTTGGACGGATTGGATCTAGTCTGCCATTTGTTCTGCGGAGGCACTGACACCGGGTACCCTGGGTAATTTTACTAGGTCTAGTGCATGATTTGGAACCTTCATGTAGACAATGGAGAATGGAGATCTACCTGTAGAACTGTGTACTGCATTATTATAGGTGAACTTAGCCTATGCAATGGAGAAATCCCATTGTTTTGGTCTCTCCCGACATATACTGCGAATCAAGTTACCGAAGGTCCGGTTAACCACCTCGGTTTGTCCGTCTGTCTGTGGATGGGCTGTGCTGCTAAAATTTAGTGAAGAATCAAATAACCTCCATAGGGTCATCCAAAAGTGACTTAGGAACCTTGTGTCTCGATCTGATGTAATAGTCTTGGGTACCCCATGTAGACGGACAATCTCCTTGAAAAATAATTTTGTTGTTGCTGATGCATCTGCTGTTTTTTTTGCATGAGAGGAAGTGAGCCATTTTAGAGAACCTGTCAACTACCACGAAGACGGAGTCCATGTTCCTTTGGGTCATTGGCAGGCCTAGCACAAAATCCATGGACATGTCTTCCCAAATAGCAGTAGGAACGGGTAGGGGCATGTAGAGACCAGTATTTTGGGTTTGCCCCTTAGCTGTCTGGCAAATATAACATCTACTCACAATGGTGGACACATCCCTCCTTAACTTCGCCAGTAATAACGCCCTTTAACTGCTTCAACTGTCTTATCCCTTCCCAGGTGTCCTGCTAGCCCCCATGCAAATCCCTGATGATCTTCTCACGGAGGGAGGTGCAAGGGATGCACAGCTGTTCCCCTTTCATGAGGAACCCATCATGAATGCAGAAATCATCTGTTGGCTGTCGATTCACACATTTCTCCCACACCTGTCGGAAGTCCTCATCCTGGGCATATAGGTCTTTTAGGCACTCAAAACCCACAATCTCAATACTGAGGGTCTTGATGAGGGCTACTTTTTTGCTAAGGGCATCGACCACTTTATTCTGTTTTCCAGCTTTGTACACAATTTTGTATGGGAATTTGTCAAGGAAAGCAGACCATGTAGCATGCAAATCACTCCTTAATTGTTTTTGCCCACTAAGATATTTTAGGGCCTGGTGGTCAGTGTAAAGGACAAATTCCTTTGCAATTAAATAGTGTTCCCATGTTTTCAAGGCTCTTACCACATCATAGAACTCTTTGTCATAAGTGGACCACTTTCTCCTGGCTTTACATAATTTTTCACTGAAGAAAGCAATGAGTCTCTTTTCTTGGGACAATACAACCCCTATGCCAACTCCACTGGCATCACATTCAACTTCAAACAGTTTATCAAAATTTGGTAAAGCAAGGACAGGAGCAGTACATAATTTCTCTTTTATGAGAGCAAAACTTTGCTCTTGTTCTTCTCCCCATTGAAATTTCCCCTTTTTCAAACATTCAGTGATGGGGGCTACAATACTGCTAAAATGTTTAATAAATCGCCTATAGAAAGTTGCTAACCCATGGAAGCGTCTCACATCTATGACATTTGATGGGGTCGGCCACTCCCTAATGGATTTCACTTTTTCTTCATCTACTTTAATCCCTTCCTTGCTCACAATGAATCCTAGGAATAATAAATTATCACTCATAAAAGTGCATTTATTCAAATTAGCATATAATTTATTTTCCCTTAATGCTTTTAGGACCTCTCTAATATGTCCCATATGCTCAGTGATAGATTTGCTGTAAATTAAAATATCATCAAAATATACTACAACAAATTTACCAGTAAAGGGACACAGTACCTGGTTCATTAGCCTCATGAATGTGCTGGGTGCGTTGGTTAGTTCAAAGGGCATGACTAACCATTCGAACAGGCCATCTCTAGTCTTGAAGGTTGTCTTCCACTCATCTCCGGGGTGGATCCTAATCTGATGGTACCCACTCTTGAGATCGATTTTTGAGAAAACCACAACCCCATTAAGCTGATGTAGCATGTCGTCCAGCCTTGGAATGGGGAATTTGTAGCCAATAGTAATTTTGTTGATAGTCTTGCTGTCGACACACATTCTCTAACTGCCATCCTTCTTGGGTGTTAGCAAAGCTGGTACTGCACAATGACTCATACTGACTTGAATGTGTCCTTTTTTCAACAATTCTTCCACCTTCTCCCATAAAATTTCATTCTCCTTGGGACTCATCTTGTAATGTGGGAGGTTAGGTAGACTAGCACTTGGAACAAAGTCAATATGATGTTGTACATCTCTCATGGGAGGGAGTTCATTTGGTAATTCATTGGGAACTACATCATGGAATTCATCCAGTAGTCCCTGCACTTCCACTGGAATTTTATTTTCCTCCAGGGTTTCATTCATACGTTCTTCTTTTACTACTAACAAATGTACCTCATGGGTATCCTTATATTCTTTCATAAATTTAAGAAAATTTTCTCATTTGCTTTTGGGGCCTTAGGAATATTCCTTTCGGCCATGGGTAACAAGGTGTAGCATATACCTTCCTTCTCAAGTTGGTAGGTATTCTTCCTACCCATGTGCCTTGCATCTGTATCAAATTGCCAAGGCCTATCCAACAAAATATGGCAAGCATCCATGTCTACAATATCACAATATATTTCATCATTATACTTACCAATAGAAAAGGGTATCTTGCAGCATTCCTCCACTCGTACGCCGCCTCCTTCATTAATCCACCCAATTGTGTATGGGTTTGGATGTTTTTCAGGAAGTAACTTTAATTTTTGCATGACCTCCTTGCAAATAATATTTTCTTGACTGCCACTATCAATAATTAAATCAAATAATTTACCCTTGATAGTACATCTAGTACGGAACAACCTGTGCCTTTGAGAGGTATCTTGATTTTTCTGGGACAGTATTAATTTTCTCACAACACAAGTATACTCTTCATGTTCGTATGGACCCTTGTATACTTCCTCCTCCCTTTCTACCATATTAACTGACTTCCTCCTGGGACAGTCACTAGACCTATGTCCAACCTCATTACATTTAAAGCATTTAATAGGAGCAGGTTTTGCATAGTGATTACTGGGTTTAGGAGGGTTGGAAGGGTTGCCTCGAGTATGTCCTCCTGTGGTTACCTTACTGGCGTTAGTTGTACTTGCCGGGTGAGAAGGATGAACTACCGGGACTGATTTGTTCCTGTCGACAGTTGCCGGTCTGTTGTCGCTCCCGCTGTACTGGCGATAATTATCACTACGTGCCTTGTCTTGGAACATCAATTCTGCTTTCAAGGCTAGGTTCCTTGCTTCCTGCACACTAAGAACCATCTGTACACCAATTTTATCTCTGATGGACGGTCTCAAACTGCTTAGATAACAGGCTGCCTGCTGGTTATCACTTTCAGACAATTGATTTCTTTAAGCTAATCTCAAAAATTCAGATGTATATTCATTAACACTATGGGAACCCTGCGCACACCATTGGTAAGATTTAAACATGTACTGTTCGTAATCTGGGGGTAAAATCTACCTCCTATAAGCTGTTTCACCCCTTCCTTCTCTGATCCGGGTTTCTCTCAAGCGTTCCCACCAAACAAATGCGCCTCCCTTTAATCGGAAAGCTACCAATTTTACCCTTCATTCCTTTGGTATCTCCATGTACTCAAAGAAACGATCGACTTTTGTGATCCAATCTAGAAGTCCCTCTATGCCAAGATCTCCACTAAAAGTAGGAATATCTACATTGAGTTTAAATTCATCATTATTCCTACGGGGAATGAAATTACCTTAGTTGTGCCAATTTTTGCCGTTTCTGTTGTTGCCGGGAAGAACTGGAGCGCCATCGAATTCTAACTCATCATCACTGTCGTCGTCAAGAACTGGACGTCGGAACGCAGCGTTGACGGGTTGCCTGTCGTGGTCGTTTCCTTCAATGGGATGTGGATTTTCTCGGTTCCGTGGAACAACCTCCCGTAACAAGGTTCGCAGTTGTTCATCCATCTCTGCCAAGTGCTGTTCGATGTTACGTGTGGCCGTGTGTTGTTCTTCGATTGCTCTCCAAATAGTTGGGAACCCCTGATCTCCGTCACGGGGTGGGTTGCGACTGCTACCGTCTGGGTTGGCCATCTGACTAGGCGAATTCCTTGCTCTGATACCACCTGACGCAGCATGGAAGCAATAAACTAGGCTGGCTATGCAAGCACCGCGCGAACCAAGTTTCTAGAGAAACAAGAAAGAGAGAAAATCTTTAGAGGAGAGAGAAAAGGTGACGAAAATTGAAGAGTAAATCTGAAGTGTCTATTAACTTGGAAAAAACAATATTTATATTACATCTGGAAATTATAGAATAAATAGGAAAGAACAACTAAGATGGATATCAAAACATCTAATCTGGATAGGATCGTATTCTTCTTGATCTTGGTCTTGATAGGATCGAACTCTTTGGCTGGATCTCCATCGTCTGATCTTCTTGGATGAATCTTGGAAGTCTTGGATTATCTTGATCTCTGGAATTCTTGATTATCTTGAATTCTTGAATTCTTGATGGATCTTGAATTCTTGAATTCTTGATGGATCTTGAATTTTTGAATTCTTGAATTCTTGATGGATCTTGAATTCTTGAATTCTTGGTTATCTTGAATTATCTCTAGCCCTTATCCTTATCCTATGAGCTGCCGCCCCTAAGGTGACGTGGACCTTGTGATGGGCCTCTATCACTACCTTTTTGCTTCTTCATGCTGTGAAGGACCTCCTGAGTGATTATTGTGTTGTCAGTTATATTTCATCCTGGAGTGAAGGAACTTTGGAATGGGGAAATCAATTTGGGGAGGATCAATTTCAGATGATTACAAATGACCTTTGCTACAATCTTGTAGAGAACATTGCTTAAGCCAATGGGTCTAAAATCTTTTGCACTTTCAACTGTATCAGTCTTTGGGATCAAGCAAATATAAGTGGACTTCCCTTGTTTGATGTCCTCTGGATTTCTGAAAATATGTTGTACCCAATCTCTGATGTCATTGCTCACAACTAACCATTGATGTTGTAAGATGCCTGCATGCATTTCATCAGGCCTTGGCGATTTCACTACAATTCTCTTGAACACTACAATTTTCTTGAACATATGAATTTGGCTATGATGCTAGCAAAAAAGCATTAACATGTTTTCTGAAAGCTAAAACTCCATGTACATATACCATGGTTTTGAAAACCGGATCAGACCAGGTGGATTGACCCAGAACCAATCATGAGTCTAGGTCTAGTTTTGGACCCCAAAACCGTCTGACCTGGGTTTGGACCATACAATTGGATCGTTTGACTTGAGAATTGGTGGCCAAATTGGTCTTGTTTCTAGTCTGGCTTTGAAAACCATATAGTATACAACCTGGTTGGATGCCCATTCTTTTAGAGCGTATGTAGAGTTTTTGCTTTAAGGGGATCCTGTCTCCAGTATCAACAAATCCAATCTAATATCTAGATTTGTGGTAGAGTTAGGGATTTTCTTTTTCTTTTCTTTTTTTTTTCCAGGGAGGAGGTTATATAACATTTTTTTTTGTCTTATGGTAATGAAAAAATCATGATAAGCTAAACTATTAAAAAATAATCTCACAAATAATTTTCTAATATCTTGATTCATTATTTATTTAGAGTATAAAAAAGACAAGAAGTTTGACATGAATATATACATAAGAAAGAAATCAAAATAATTAAACATCTTTTAATAAATGATTTGGTGAAGATGGGAAAAGAAAAGGCCTAAGGGAGAGAAAGATAGTTAGACACTAGTATGGTGTTGGGCAATGATAAGAGGCTAAAACCAGAAATTAGTGCCTTCCGCAAGTAGTGATGATAAGCTTTGAATCACCTTCAATAACAATATACCATGAAAATTGAGGGCAACATTATGAGCTTCCTAAGCAACCCAAGCTTCAGCAAGATTAATGGACACAAAACTAATAGAATATGCTCTCACATCCAAGACCCTGCCAATATGGTTCCTAGCTATGCAAGCAATTGAACAAAAGCCATTATGTCCACATGAGACATCAAAATCAATCTTTATAGCAATGTTCAAAGGACCGAATTGGGCATTGACTCGGAAAAGAAAGAGGTTTATAGGTCAGAGGCTCAATTGGGGTCGAACCATAATGATGTAATATTAATATATATTGATACATATATATTCAAAATATATAATTATATTCTGTTATAATATATTTTTATTTTGTTTTATATTATAGTGTAATGTAATATAATATATAATATATAATATATTATATATATATATATATTATAATATGCACAATTATATGATATAATTATGTATATAATAATATTAATTATATTCATAGATTCAAAATATACAGTTATATTCTTCTATAACATATATTTTTATTATGGTTTCAATTTTTTATATTACAAAATTAATATTTGAAGCAAAAAAACATGTTAGCAAAAATAGTGGGGCAAGACTCATTTGGAACCTTGGGAACACATAGATCTTGAAAAATTATCTAAAATAAATAAAAAAAAAGATCACCCAATCAGGTCACTGGTTTTCCGGTTCAACCATCCAGGTCACCAGTTTTGGTTGCTTTTTTGTCCAATGCAGATTTGGGGGTATGGCTAAACCATCTAGGGGCCGATCACGATTCAATTGGTCCAACTGGCTGGTTTCCTTCGATTTTCTAAACACTGCTTTATAGTACCCTCATGGGGACATTTCCATAGGATAGTCTGCCATGCCTTCTCATTGCTATATTTTGAATCGGCCTCCCTACCATGCAAGAATACATATCCATAAAAAATTTTGAGCTTTTTCAAGTAGGATAGGAGGGGGCATCAAACAATTATTGAAAATTTTTTCATTTCTATTTTTTCAATTGTACCACGGAATAACCACCATTTTTTCCTTGATAAGCATATCACCACTTGCTTTAATCCCAATAGAAATTCTACTCCACCAGTCACGGATTGAGATATCAACTTCATTTATTTTTTATTTTTTATTTTTATTTTTGCCGCAAGATACCCTTTTCATTTTGGCCTCCCCTTGTTAGGACCAATAGTTCTCCAAACCTGATTAACAGGTCGTCTCCCATACTTTATATATTATGGTGTTAAAATGTGTATTCGCATACTCTTGCTAAGAGTAGATTTAGGCTGGACTATAAATACTCACAGACATGAGTATTTTATCCATAGACAATAACGTGGATCAAAGGTGGTGGTCTCTATATACCAATTTAACTAGGAATTGATATATATATATATATATATATATATATATATATATGGTATAATATCTTTTATATATTGTGGTATGATATTTTATTAAATGTATATAGTAAGTAAGTATTAACTGCATGATATACGGTATTTAGATTTAACTTTTATCACTGCAACGAAACTAAGACAAATATATATGATATAATATTTTTTAATAAGGTATAATATCTTATATATATGGTTGTATGTATGTATACAGCATGATATATTAATATATAAACAATAAGTTTTTATATATTTTTCTGTAATTTTGATTATAAAATGAAATTATAATTCTAACTTTAAAAATATAACTTTCATCCCTAGCTTAATCCTTCACGTACAGTCGGGAATTGCTCAATCCATTCATTCCAATTTTGCATATATATATATATATGTTTTTTTTTCCTTGGAACAAAAAAGGGAAAATGGAAAATTAAAAAATTAACGTCGAGGCAATATTATCCTGTTTCAGTATTTTAATTTTTAAACTTTTATTTAGTAATTGCTTGACCTAAATGGGGACGTCAGATTTTTCCGTCTCCACCTATAGAATTAATGGGACACCTGGTCCTGGGTATTGGTATTTACTACTACTCAATCTCGACTTCTACTTTTGGCCTCACTGAGCTATTTTAGTGTACTGATCATATTAGAAAATGAAAGAGAAATTATTCCATCAGCTGCCAATCAGTCTCAAGGTCGTCTTGAGACGATGATCAGACCACTCAACCAAAAAACCAGATCAGCTGTTGTTTTGGATTTAAAACAAACGGTTGAGACGGTGATCGCAGCTGATGCAAACTCGGGTGAGAGGAGTGAGTGCATGCAGAGTGCCCGATCGAGTAAGAAGAATTGATTAATTAATTAAGTGCCGGTTTTTCCGTCAATAACAAGATTGAGTTAGGATTGGGGCCTTTTGAGAATTAATAAATAGGGCCATGAAGGAAGAAACGAGGCACAGAAGAAGAGATTTGAGATTTCAGTCTTGGCATCGGAAAAGATGAGGCGTTCCATTTCTTTGTTCTCCTTGGCCATCTCTCTGCTCATTCTTTCTCAAGTTGCAGTTGGGGAAGATGTTGTAGCGGAAACCTGTAAGAAGGTAGCGGCCAAAGAGCCGAGCATGAGCTACGACTTCTGCGTGGCATCCCTCGAAGCAGACCCCAAGAGCCGAACGGCGGACCTGCCGGGACTCGGCGTCATCTCCATGCAGTTGATGATATCCAATGCGACCAACGTGAATGAATACATAAAGCAGCTCTTGAGCGATGGGAAACTGGAGAATATGACTCGGCAGGCCTTAGAGGATTGCTCGAGTCTGTACTCGGATTCCATCTCTTCTATGAAGGATGCCATCAATGACTTCAAGTCGAAGGATTACAACGGAGCCAATATAAAGATCAGTGCGGCCATGGAAGCACCCACGACGTGTGGAGAAGGTCTTTCGCAGGGGAAAGCCAACGAGTCTGGTTTGACGGAGCGGAACGATGCTTTCTACAAACTGGCTGGAATTGCTCTTGTAATAACCACCCTGTTTAATTGATCAATGAACTTCATTTTAAAATTTTAATGGTTAATGGTTGTTGGTAATGGCAAAAAGTGCTTATTTCAAATAGAATAGCATTTTTTTTTAAAATCTAATCCTACGCCTGAATCCGCATAGGGGCTGTCCTTTTTTTTTCTTTTCTTTTAGTGATAGTAGGAATTGAACCCTCATCCCTGTTGAAACAAACCAGCTAATTAAGGTACCAGCTGAGTTGATAAATGGGGTAGTTTAGGTATTTTGAAAATTAATCGCCAGCTAAGATGGGCCAAAAATGTAATATATAATTGCTATGGGGCGTTCTTTTCTTGAATTTTGAGAAAGGGAGATCTGATCCATGGGATTTTAGTTTCTATTGATCCAGAATCCCATGCTCTATTGAATGAAGGGGTTTTTTGCCCTTCAACGAGCATTTAATTGATTGTGTAATGGTACTTTCGTTTTTTAATGGATGCAATAGAATTGAGGTTGTCTGGTTGGCGATTTACTAACCTCCTTCCAGACCACTTCTGGTAAGCACACGGTTAAAGTATTAACCCCTGTCCCTTAAACTCCTGGCTGTCAATGGATTCTAATTAAAATCTTATACTCAACTTGACAATTCAATCGGATTAAAATCTGAGTCAGATTTATAATATAGCATAATAGTGCATTTATACAGATATTGCATACAATTATACAAAGAGTATAACTAATAAATTTAAGTATTATTTAATTAGTACTATTGACATTTCTACTTGCAATCTTTTAAGTTGGGCAATAAAAATTTTATTAGAATATATATTTTTTCTACTACAAATGCTTTGAGTTATCAATACACTATATATTTAGTAACATCAAATTTGGCATTTCTATTATAAATGCCAAGACGTAATCCATGCCTATGTTTTTTTAGTGGAAGCGGTTATCTGGTGTGATGTGTCTAGACAATTTTTCAGAAATTTATTTTGACCAATGCAAAGCATTGCAAGTAGAAGTGGCTAGGGGTGCACACGGTTCGGTTAACCGAACCATAGGGATTTTTTTGAAACTAAACTGGAACTACCGGTTTTTCCATGTCCCCAAACCAAAACTGAATCGGTTAACCGGTTGATCAATTTCGATTTTTGACCAGTCCGATTCTTCGGTTTTTTATATTTATAACATATAGAATAAATATATATAAAATATTGTATTATAAATAATAAATAACATATAATATATTACAAATATGTATATTATATTATAAATGCTATAAACATAATATATTGTATATTTTTAAATAGATAAATATAAATAAATAATTATAAATATAATATATGTATATATAATACATTTATATTTATATATAAATACAGACATACAGACATACACACATACACACATACAGACATACACACATACA
>NW_010729163.1:1786482-1812568 GCF_000365185.1 Nelumbo nucifera
CATACATACATACATACACACATACATACATACATACATACATACATACATACACACATACACACATACATACATACATACATACATACATACATCATTTCCAAGCTCTCGTCTCTCTATGATGATGACATCTTCCTTTTCAAGTACCAGCTACCCAAAGAAGATCTTGATGTCCTCATCTCCATCAGCAATGACGAAGATCTCGAGCATATGATGCTTGAATATGACCATCTGTAACGTGCCTCTACCAAGCCTGCTAGGCTTCGTCTCTTCCTCTTCCCTCAAAATTCTTCAGTCTCAATTGTGTTTACTTCTAATGAGGAGAAACCTGATAAGCAATGGTTCCTAGATGCTTTGAATAATATCCCCTTCCAGTCGGTTGATGACTCCTCCCCTCAGCGGCTGCCGCGCAGAATAACCTAGATTTCTTCGGGGGTGGAACAACCTGTGTATCTGATTCCAACGCTAGGTAGCATGTATCATGCACCAATTGGGCACTCAATAACAGGTTAGATAGGCCAAAATTACTATGCGATGCCAAGAGTGGTTCCAGAGGTTTAAAGGAGTTAAAAAAATTAGAGAACACAAATAATGTTTAGGCGTAGTGAATTGGCCATTGGCCTTGAACTGTATTTATAATAGAAGAGTTCTACAAAGAGGAAACTCTATCTTAGATAGAGTCCTAGATAACAACCAACAAAAATAACCAATAGGTCTCATCTCATTAGGATAACAATTATCCTAAGGATATACACAATTGGGTATAATGGATATACTGTAATACGCCCTCTCAAGCTCCATGCTCATCATGAACATGGAGTTGTTTCTCAAGAAGCGGAAGTGATCATCAGCAAGAGGCTTGGTGAGAATGTTAGCAACCTGATCTTTGGAAGAGATAAAACAGACAGTAAGCCGCTGTGCAAGAACTAGATCCTGGAGAAAATGGAAGCCAACCTGAACATGCCGAGTCTGAGCACAAAACACAGGGTTGGCAGCAAGATAGGTGGCACCAATGTTGTCACACCAAATAGTAGGTATCTCAGAAAGTGTAACTCCAAGATCTCGAAGGAGAGATGAAATCCAAAGCACCTCAGTGGCGGATGTAGAACAAGCATGAAATTCAGACTTAGTGTTGGAACGTGCAACCGTTGCTTATTTGCAGGAGCTTCCAAGCAATTAAATTGGGGCCTAAATAGATAGCAAAGCCTCCGATGGATCTGCGGTCATCTGGACACCCTACCCAGTCAACATCGGAAAAAGCATGAAGAGTAAGAGAGGTAGAAGATGTCCATGAGAGGTTCAAACCATGCATAATGGTATGTTTAAGGTAGCGCAAGATGCACTTCACAGCTGCCCAGTGATCATTAGTAGGAGCTTGCAAGAACTGAGAAACTTTGCTTACTACAAACGAGATGTCTAGATGGGTGATCGCCACATATTGAAGAGCGCCAACAATACTCCGATACTTGGTAGGATCAGCAAGAGGAAAACCATCATGTTGAGTGAGCTTGGGATGAACCACCATAGGAGAGGAAATAGGTTTTGCAGCATCTATGTGAGACCAATGTAGCAAATCAGTGATGTACTGGCGCTAACTGAGAAGAACCCCATTAGGATGCCAAATAAGCTGAATACCAAGGAAGAAGGCAGTGGGTCCCAGATCCTTAAGAGAGAAATGGCGAGAGAGCTCCTGAATGCAGCAATGGATAGCACTTTGGGAGTTCCCAATAAGTAAGACATCATCCACATAAATAAGCAGATAAAGAGTAACGTTCTTGGAGCAGAACACAAAGAGAGAAGTATCATCTATAGAGGCTCTAAAACCCATTTGTGCTAACTGGTTAGTGAGACGAGCATACCAAGCCCATGGTGCCTGTTGCAGTCCATAAAGAGCTTTGTGCAATTTGCACACATGGGTCGGCTTGGAGGGATCTTTAAACCCCTTGGGCTATTTGATATAGATATCCTCATGAAGTACCCCATTCAAGAAAGCATTATCAAAGTCAATTTGATGTATACACCACTGATTCATCACAACAAGAGAGAGAATGGTACAGATGGTTACGGGTTTTACAACCGAGCTAAAAGTAGCCGTAAAGTCAACCCCGGGGATTTGAGTAAAACCCTGTGCTACCAATCGTGCCTTGTATCTGTCAATTGTACCATATGCCTTATGTTTTACCTTATAGACCCATTTGCTCCCTACCACATTCATATTAGACGAGTAGGGAACAAGACTCCAAGTACCATTAGAAACAAGTGCATTAAATTCCTTAGTCATGGCATCACGCCAATGAGCAGATTTGACTGTTGTGAATAATTGGAGGGTTTCGTAGTATCATCTCGAGACTGAACTAATAGTGGTTGTGGTAAGGGATACCTGGTCGTGAGATGAGAACGGGGAGGAAGAGATCCATCCATGGAACGAATAACCATAGGATGCTGGCGAGAATGTTGAGAAACAACTAGGACTGTTACAACAAGAATGTCCTACATAGGACGGGTCCCATGGGGTTCGACCTTAGGAGAAGACATACCTGTGGAGGAAGCTGTCGAATGGTGAGGGCTGTCAGTCGGCAGCGGAAGATCTGAATTATCCTGTAATAGTGAGTCGGAAGCTAGGTAATCTGTAGTGGAAGTCGGAGGTGCAGCTAGAGGTGCAGGCGGCAGTTACCGATAAACTCTAGTTGGCGGAACCGATTCAGTGGGAGCAGTCGTAGAGTATCCTGGGAAGTGATGCTCATCAAAGATAACATGTCTGGAGATGTATTCTTCCCAATCTTAGGGTGCAGACAATGATACCCTTTGTGTTTTTCACTGTAGCCAAGAAAGATGCATTTATGGGAATGAAAATCGAACTTGTGCCGATTGTACGGATGAAGTAGTGGATAGCAAGAACACCCGAAAATTTTGAGGAACCTGTAATCTGGAGGTGGTCCGAACAAAACTTCATATGGAGACCTGTGACAGAGAGTAACAGTAGGAAGCTAATTAATTAAGTAAAGTGCTGTAAGGGCGGCATCGACACAGAAGGAGAAGGGGAGAGACAAGGAAGCCAGTAGAGACAGGGTTGCTTCGATGACATGACGATGTTTCTATTCAGCACAACCTTTCTGTTCATGTGTGTGAGGACAAGCGAGTTGATGAGCAATGCCAACGGAGTCCAAGTAAGAAGAAAGTTTCTGATATTCTCCACCCTAATTAGATTGCAGAGCCTTGATGTTGGTATTGAATAAATTTTCAACATGACACTTAAAGGATAAAAATACATCAAAAACATCTGATTTTCGTTGCAACGGAAATAACCAAGAAAATCTACTATAAACATCAATGAAAATTACATAATTTCGAAACCCTACATTAGATAAAATTGGGGATGGTCCCCATACATCTGAAAATATCAAATCTAGTGGATGAGAAATAATTGAAGAAGACAAGGGAAGAGGTAACCTATGACTCTTACTGACGTGACACGACTCACAAAGTAAATTAGAGTTGAAACAAAATTGACCTTCATAAGGTAGACTGAACTGAGTGACAACTTGCTTCACAATTCACATGGCTGGATGCCCAAGACATTTGTGCCAATCATCAACAGAAGCACCTTCGCCAATCATTGTAGAAGACTGATTTGTATTGATCACCTCGCTCGAAAACTGATACAACCTGTCTCTACTGGTTCCTCGTAGCAGGATGTTCCCCGTATAATCCATCACAAGAAAATAATCACCATGAAATTCAAAAAATAATTTGTTATCCCAAGAAAATTTCTGAACAGATAACAGATTTTTGGAGAGCTCCGGTACATGAAAAGTATTATTTAAAGAAAAATGACGAGTAGCAGTTATGCAGAATTGAAGAACCAATATTCTTAATTTCCAAACCTGAACCGTTACCAACTTTGACTTGATCTGACCCACCATATTTAGATCGAGTTTACAAATTGTCGACATCAGGCGTCATGTGATGTGTTGCACCATTGTCCGGGTACCAGGTTGGATCGAATGCAGACTGAGAGGAAGTAGTATTGCTGTTGTAGGCTAATGGTTCTACCTCCTCATTCTTGTAGTTGAGATCATATAATCGGCGTCATTTAATCACTCCATGTCCCGGCTTATTGCACAACTGACAGATGATTGTATTTCCATGTCCTCTACCGCCATTATCCATGCGGTTTTCTAAAGAACCACGCCCCTTGCCTCTCCTGTGGGTGTTTCCAAAGGGGAGTACTAATTATTAATTTTAAAATTAGCTATATTGGCCATAGGGGGTAAATCAACTGTGGTAGCATTCTGTTCTAACCAACCTTCATGGCCAAGAAGAATGCCTAAAATATCAACAATATCGAGGTCCTCCTTATCGGACCTATTAGTAATGGCAGTAACAACAGATTCATATTCGGATCCTAATCCAGCCAGTATATAAAGAATCAAATCACTCATCTTTACCAGTTCTGCGACAGCTGCAAGGCTATCGGCTATGGATTTAGCTTTTTGGACATATTTAGAAATAGACATACCTCCTTTTTTGAGACTTTGTAGTTGTCTTTTGTATTGCATCAGCCTGAACCGTGAGTATTTTGCAAAGGATTTAGCCAAAACGTTCCAACCAACACGTTCACCGTGAGTGACATAATGATCCAGGATAAGACCAGTTGGTCTTTCTCAAACCACTCTATATGTGTTGGGTTGAGAATCATCCAACTTCCATTTGTCGGATCTGGTATATATTGAGGAGGTGCAACGACAGAACCATCTACGTCTATTGGTGTAGAGAATTGACAACAACTGTGCCTTCTAGAGCAGGTAGTTGTCATTGGTGAGCTTGATAGGAAGATAATGAATCTCACTATGGGGAACTGAATTCGAACCTGCTGTGTTGCTGGAGGTTGGCGCCTGTTGATTGTTGTGATGTAGAACTGAAGCCGTTGGAAGCCATAGGATTGGTAGAGCTATGATATCAAGTTAAAATTTTAGAACACAAATAATGTTTGGGCACAATGAATTGGCCATTGGCCTTGAACTGTATTTATAATAGAAGAGTTCTACAAAGAGGAAACTCTATCTTAGATAGAGTCCTAGATAACCAACAAAGATAACCAATAGATCTCATCTCATTAGGATAACAATTATCCTAATTCTCTAAGGTTAGTTGTTATCCTAAGGATGGAGTCCCAAGGATATACACAATTGGGGATATACACAACTGGGTATACTGGATATACTCTAATAACAAGGAAGCACCACCACTCGTTTACAGTGTGGGTACACCAGCGACAACAACACCGGTAGTAGAGGCACAAGTGGAGGTAGGGGCGTATGTAGAATGTGGTGTTGGAATGTTAAGGTCAACAGAAATGGCAGATGCAGGTTATACGTAGATCGCCTATGGTGGCGCGGGGAGGCAAGTGTACTATTATACAACACCACAGCTAGGTGAAGTGCCCCACTATCAGACAATGACAACCATGAGCGTTGATCTCAGACGAGTAGCTACCGCCCATGCTGCTGGGGTGTTGAGTCAAGAAGGTAAATTGGTTACGAAACCTTCCCATGGTTCTCTGTGATAGTGTGAATATGATTTTCAAAGGGTTGGTTTTGATTTTAGTGGATGGTTGATAAAGAAAATTAGATGATACTTGAAGGGCATTTCTATCTTTTTACATGTCACTTAATGATTGGTTAACGACAGGTATCGGATTGTTGTGTTTCAAAAATTTGTGTACTGGATTGTTGCATTTTAAAGTTCGGGGACCAAATTGTCACTTGAGCCAAAATACATGGTATTGATCGGTAATTTTTCCTAAAATTAATTGAAAAACGTTTTTTAAATGTTTTGTTATTTTAAGCACAATAAGGTATATGAAGTTTAAACCCGAATTTGATCAATTACACATCAGATTTATAATTTAAAGATTTGATAATTTGGTTGAAGGCGGATGTAGTATCTGATTACTCTCAACCCACTCTATAAATCTATACTATTTTAAAAAGCACGAATGGAGAATATTTTTAGAATTTTCTATGGACAAAATTTACCTCTCTATATTTAAATTTATTGATAAAAATCGAGGGCAAATAGGGTAATCAGTTGTTGATATTAAATGAGTTAAAAAGAGGTAATTTAAAGATATTCAATGCATTCAATTCCCTCTCATTAAATCCAACATTTAAGTTATTAACTTGCATTCATGTTCATTGAATCATATATTTAAGTCATTTTTTGTTTCTTCTCATCATTATACAAGTTCTATTAATTAAATCCATACTTAATAAATTAATCATTCCAATAACATAAAATCTTATACTTTTAAAATCTACCTAGCAAAAATAATGTTTTCATCTAGGTGGTGGTAAGAAATTAAATCATTTTGAGTCAAATGGGTTAATCCATGTTGCCACGATTAACTGATAAGAAATGTTTTTATTAATGATGTAAATGGAATGTAAAATTTAAAACCAATTGGAAATAATTTTTTTCCTATTCTCTCTCATTAAATCCTATATTTAAGATGCATTTTTCTCATCATTAAATTCTTGTAATTAAATCCACAATATTAATTTTAATAGTATAAAAATAAATATTTTGTAAAGTAATTTGAAAATAAAACAATTTTCTTCCCTCCTAGTGGTGGGTAAGTAATTCGACCATTTGGGGTCAAATGGATTAATAAATAATGCCATAATTAAATAATAAAAAATTAAAATAAATAACTATGAAATGTAAAAAGTATTTTTATTAATGATGAAAATGAAATGCCAAATTCAAAATCTACCTAGAAATGAAATGATGCCATAGTCAAATAATAAAATTTTTAATAATTGAAAATACAAAGAATCACAAAAATAAAAAAGAAGATAGAGAAAATTTTGGGTTCATATTTAATGTTATATATTTATAAAAAAAATAAAATATTGGGTACATCTCTAATATTGTGCGTTCATTATATTGACCAAGAATAAGTTTTATACATAAGAAATAATTTTATCAATGATGCAAATGTAATACAAAATTTAATGTCAACTAGAAATCAAACAATTTTTGTTTTTAGATGGTGGGTTAGTGGTTTGAGTCAAATGATACTATAGACAAACAAAAATTAAGTGTGATAAGTAAAAAATATTTTATATAATATAAATGAAATATATAATTTAAAGGGAAAATTATAATCAAAGTCGGTTTGTACATTTAAATTAGGTTATAGGTTGGTCTAGAATCCAACAAAACTCTGACAATCGACTCTACATTTCAAATTGTAAAAACGTTCGCCATGTCATTGGAGGCTTATGTGGTTGTTGCCAACATGGGACTCTTAGTCCATGTTGGACATAGCAGAAAGCCTATAACGAAATTAGGTTTTTAGTTTCTCTCCCACTCCCTCTATCTCTTGATCTCCCTCCCTTATCTCTCACACTCACAATCATCTCTCGATCTTCCATCCCTTTGTCGCTCCCACTGTCTCAGCTTCGTTCTATAGCCAAATCAAAACCCCTCTCTCTCTCTCTATTATTCTCCATCAATCTTTCTCATTCTTCTCCCTCACTCTCCCTCTCGGTCAATATTTCATTCTCTCTAAATCTCTATCATTCTCCAATTGGTGTAAATTTCCTATCCAACAACTTCTTGTGAATTTTTATCAAATTGGTGTAATGATTTTTGAACCATACCAATTCAATTGGTTTCGTGCTCTTTTATACGATCTAATTAATACCATATAAGTGTATAAGAAATTTAAAAATAAATGAGAGAGGGAGCGAGAGAGAAACTGAGGGAGAACGATAGAAATCAAGGGAGAATGAGAGATTGGTCGATAAAGAGAATGAGAGAGATTGAGGGAGAATGATAGGTAGAGAGAGAATGAGAGAAATTCATATAGAGAATGTAAATACAAAAACCGAAAACCATTTTTATTTATTTGCAAATCACATAGTCGTTGAGCAGATAAAGATGACTATGCGTGAGAGAGTGTGACGGAGATTGAGAGAGAGAGAGAGAGAGAGAGAGAGAGAGAGAGAATTAAAACTTTTTTTTCTAATCACCCAACATTAAAGAGAAATTTCAGTATAAGCTTTTTGTTGTGTCCAACATGGATTAAGAGTCCCATGTTGGCAACAACCACATAAAACTCTGATGACATGGTAAGGGTTTTTATAATTTTTTTTTCAACCCCAAACTTTACTCAGGTGGAGGAGTGACCACCTTAAATTTTATTAACCATTTTCAAAAAGAGAGGGTTTTTATAATTTGAAATGTAGAGCCAGTTGTCAAAGTTTCGTTGGTTTATGGACCAACTTGTAGCCTAATTTTAAATGTACGGTCGAATCCGACTATAATTTTTTTAATTTAAAACTAATCCAAAAGTAAAGCTATTTTCTTATATGTAGATGGTGGGTTAGTGATCCAACTTTTCAAAGAAACCCATGATGTCATAATTGAATAATAAATATTTAARTTTATTTTTAATCATATTATTACTTTGTTAATTTCCAATTTCTATCTTAACTATGATATATCTAAAATTCAAATAATTAATATGAAGAAAAATTTCTTACAAAAGTCAGCAATTTAATAAGATGAATAGTGATAGTTTTGGCTGGGTTGGCCCAGTAAGGAAATCTCAGAAAAAAATGAATACGAGCTTATTGTTTTCCGCTTTTATTTAATATTTATGATAGGAGTTGATTGGTTATATATTTTTTCAGATATGATTCCTGTCTGATATCATAGTCACGAAAATTCACGTTGGCTTCCCAAGGAGCATGTCCCACTTGTGCATTGAAATCATCTCCCCATGACAAGTATGGTAAATGTCTCTAATGCACGGTTGGGTTGTGTTGTCGTGCACGCTTTGTGAGGAGCCAATGCAAACAATCCAGTTTTTATCAACTGTTGGATCATAAATAAAAATTTGATGAAAAATTTCTAGCCCATTTAGATGCTGCACTGCAGCCCATACCCAACACTGAAAAGCATAAATAGGCCAATTAGGACGTGAAAGAAACAAACATAACAAGAAGTTTTATTAGTTCTTCTTGTACGTGTGTGGAAGAGATGATGAAGCATTCTCTCTTCATTTATTTGTTCTCCTTGTCCTTGGCTTTCTCTCTTCTCATTTTTTCTCAAACTGTGATTGGGAGTGGCGATCTTGTCGCTGTGATCTGTATGAATTTCGATGCCAAAGATCCAGTCGCGGGCTACGATTTCTGTGATGCATGCCTCCGAGCAGACCCCAGGAGTTCAATGGCGAACCTGACAGAGCTTGGCATTATCTCTATGGAATTGATCATAACCAATGCAACCAACGTAGATAGCTCTATAAAGCATCTTTTGAATGATCCGGGACTAAGCCAAAAGACCAAAGAAGAATTACAAAATTGTTTGAGTCTTTACTCAAAATCGATCACTACTGTGAAGCAAGCCATCAATTACTTGAAGTCGGATGAGTTGAATTCGGCCAACAAGATGATCAGTGCGTCCATGGAAGCACCGAAAGCGTGTGAAAGAGGGATTTCAGAGGGATCTCCATTGACGACAGAAAGCCAAACTTTATATCGATTGAATGAAATTGCTTTTGTAATCACCACACCCGTGACTAATTGATAAGAAATAATTACTTAATTTTTACTCTTCAATGCCTTTGGATCTTGTATTGTACCAATGTTCTCAATGTGTGGCTCTGACCTGTGATGTCTTGTGAAAAGAGATTCGGGACTGCAAAGTCAAAGGTAAAAGTATCGACATGTATCTATGTTTTTTTTAAAATTAGTTCAAAAGGATCACTTTTTGAATCATGGTCTGACCCAATACAATCTCTAGAGGAACGTATTGAAAAGTCATGGATATGATACATATCAGCCCATACAGACCAATACATATCGATACCTTGAACATTCCTGAGCATAAGCTTGGACCACGCGGACCTCTTTTTGAATAGATAATATTCTGGCTGCTCATGTTATTGTCAAAGATGCTGCTTAGTTGTATTGACCTCAAACATGGTCTAGTGCTCCAATGCTCTTTCGTTTCTTTCAAACGAAGGTGTTTGGTTCCATTTCATTTTAAATGCCACATAGGATCGATCTGATGTAACTCGGACGTGGACGTGGTGCTATTTTCTGAGAAAACGGAAATGAATCAAACACACCAAACACCACTGCATCAGCGAATGCATGTGCAGTACGTATTTGCCGTGTTGGAAGGAAGCTTGCCACGTGTAAAAACAAGGTAAATGCAATTAATAAGGAGTAATTGCAATACGTGTGTATATTAGCTGTATGTGAAAGTGTGTATATGTGGCCACGAATCGAGATTTGCTCCTCGCACCAACGTTGCAGCACTTCGCAGCCATGCATTGGATGCAGCTTGGGGAGCATTCTGTGAGGAGCAAATCTGGCTTATGTGGGGGCATTGAAGGGTGTGGTCGATTCATGAGAACTCAGAAAAAAATTAAATATATCGAGGATGGAGTGAAATAGAGGTATAAATCGGGTCATATTGGATTGTGCCACAGGTGGCATGATCTGCTAGGTTGTGTCATGCTGTACTGGTATATGAACCTGAAACTCCCGGCTTGCATTATCGTGCCTAATATGACTCAAATTTCATAGTATTAAACCATGGACAACATGACTCGATTTATACCTTTATAATGAAATAAAACTCTCCGTACAAATTTGACATAAAATGCCATTGGATTAATAGTGGTGTAATGTGGGACATTTTTAGAATGCCATTGGATTAATAGTGGTGTAATGTGGGACATTTTTGCACCATCCACATAGTAGCGGGCCATGTCAGCCCAGCATTGTTATAATAGTGGGCTGTGTCGGCACGGCCTACGCAGGTTGGGGGTGAGGTCTATCACGAGTTCGAATTCATGGCCCACAGACTTTGCCATAGCATAGTGATGTAGCTCGGTATATATCCCATCAAATTTCATCCACGTTTACCTAATCTTCGTTTGGTCCTCAAAATTTTCCCTATGTTATAAATTAATAGATGAAATTACTGTCCCACTCTTCTAGCTGGTGGTAGTGCAAACAAACAATTTAAGGGTTTTTCATGAACAAAAAGCTTCTAGAGTCCCAAATGAAGAATTATCCAAACGTTCAACCACAACATACATGGTAAAATTTAAACATTCTCTTGTGAGCAAGAGAACAAAAAATAAAAACAAATCATTAACGAACAAGAATAATACTCACAAAAAAGGGTAAATTACAAAGACCACCATTATACTATAAGGTTAGTAAAAGAGACCCTCATGTACTTATAATTTGTGACGAAGACCTCCCTGAACTTTCATCATGCGACAAATACCCCTTGGCCATTAAAGTTAGAAGATGGAATAGAATAAATTATCATTTCACTTTTCTTTTAAACCCTAACTTAATCTAATCTTCATATTCCTTTTCCCGGTCTTTGTTGCTCACCAATCACAATTTTCTCCTTTCCCCATGCTTCCACAGGCACCTATACCCCCTGCTGGTGCCATCACCACTCACCCTCAACATTTACCACAGTTAGCGGAATAGCATTTACCGTCCTCTTTCCAAGTCTCTTGATTTCCCTCAATAATAGAGATCAAAATGCTACTTACCTTTTACGAAAAAATGGCTATATCAAGCAAAGAATGACACAATAAACAAAAATCACCAATTGAGGAAGATTGAACAAATCAAGGTGAAATCAAAGAATGACACAACTAGCAAGATCACCAGTTATGTGAATTTTCTAGACAGAAACCACCAATTGAAGAGGATTGAACAAATCATTCGTCATTGGAATCCATGTGGTCTGGTCGATGATATCTTCTCATCATTCAAATAAATCTTCTCGCCATTCAAATAAATGAAAATGGTAGTTTGGGAATTAAAAAAACTTTACACGGCTAAAGTGGGGTCTTTGACATTGAACTCATATTGGGGTGGGGTTCAAGAACTTAATAGTTCACCATTTGAATTTGGTGATCACTATTTCAAGCATTTGAAATAGAAAGACTACTACTGTATGGAGTACGTATACATCGCTCCAGTCACATGACTAGGGGTGTCAACAGTATTCAAAATCTGATTTCGAATTCGAGTTCGGATAATTTGAATATCTAATTAGTTGAATTTGATTATCCTATTCATACCAAATAACTAATCAGATTCGAATTCAGATATGACTTTATTTTATTCGATAAATATCTGAATTTGATCGATTATTTAATTATTATATATGATATATAAAATATTTAAATGTTTTATATAATTTATATATAATAATTAAATTATATAAAAAATTTATATATTTATATACTTTATATAAATAAAATGTTTATTTTATATTTATTAATTACTTAAAATAATTAATTGATCGAATTTAAATCGAATCTAAATTGAATTGAATATTTGAATATTTAATYGAATTTGAATTCAAATATTAATTTTCAATATCCATTAAATATCAAATTGAATTCAGATATCGAATTTTGTAATTAGATTTGAATTCGAATATTGCTTGATTCGATTCGAATTTGATCCATTTACACCTTACACATGACGCTACAAGTCTTAACGCTTGACGCAACTTGAATGACAGTTTCGGGAGAAGATTGCGCTGTTTCTTCAGTACGTAGTAGCTCTAGCAACTAAAAGCAGATTGGATGGAATCTTCGTCAAGCATTTGCACGGAATCCCCAGCTGCTTCAGCATCAAATGGAACTAGGGGTGACCGAACCGTGAGCATATTTTTTAAACCGAACTGACCTGTTTGATTTTTTAACTATTCGAACCGAAACCAAACTGATGCAACCGGTTAACCGGTGGACTAGTTAACTGCGGTTCAGTTTTTCAAGTTTTTTTTATGCACTCAAAATTAAAACAAAAAGGAAAAAACCTTGCAACATTTCCTAAATTTTTCATTAAGCATTTCTGTGAATTATAATCTGTTTGTCTTTCAGTTCACTCCTCTCACTTTTACTTGTTTGTTGATTGACTCCTCTCAAAAGCATATATCAGAACACAGGATCAGTGGCCTTGAAATCCTCTTGTAGAACCAACTGCAAAGCAGAAATTGCAATCTACGTAATAGAGGAAAGGTGGAAAAGTTAGAGGATTGAATGAAACTAACAAATATATAAAACTTGACAATTAACTACCAATTGGAGGTTAAATAAAGTAACAAAAATCCTCTGCTTCAGACATGTTGATCAATTAAGTGTCAAACTCCCAAGTGTTAGATCTGATTCCCATGTCCATGTCCATTGGAGATGCGTAAAAGACTTATATAGATAATACATGTAAAATTCCATCAAGATCACTCCCTACAAATCCTTCAATACATCCAGAAAATTCAATCTCACCCAAACCCAAAAATTAAAAATACTCCATCCTTTAAGAAGCTGAAAAAAAAAATCTTCTTCCCTCAATTAAGCCTTATTTAAAGCAGAATCCTTTTCTAATTCCATGAAGATTTTCTTTACAAAATGCTTAATGGACCTCTGTTTCAACAATTTTTTTTCCAGATCAACCTTCTTCCCTACCTTTCTCACTTTATCCAAAACTACCTTACCCTCTTCCTCTTGGTTTTTATCAATCTTTTCACAACCACTTTCCCTTCTTCAAATTAATTTTTTCTTCTTAAGAATCTGAAGCCATCTCCCTTAAGCTCCTCTTAGAATCTTCATACTATCAAGTGAGTTGATCTTCGCAGTACCTTTCTGAACTTTGATTTTCATCTTCATCCCCTTCTTATATAGACTCTCTTGAATTTATTGCTTGGACCCGCACCCAGAAGGCCATCCTTCTGTTGTAAACTGTGTTATAACCTTCCCTCTGATATCATACGGCTGTCACTTTTCAAGATCTATTTTCAGAAGCAAATCTCTCTTAAACTTCTCAGAGATAATGTTCTCTACGAACAAACAGTAAGATCATATTTCTGAAATCTCCCCATCTGTATGCACACAAACCCAATGTCTGTGTATGCTTAAGTTATTATTTTTTTCTTGGTAGCACCGCCAAGGAAAATCCGAGATGACCTTACCACTTATGTGGCAGCTTAATAGGGTCAACTTGGTTGCACATATGATTTCATGAGACATTTTAGTCACCCCTTGTCACATGGCAGAAAACCCCTCTTTGATGGGTATCTCTACTTAAGAGATTTTAAATGCTGACATGGACATAGTCAAGTTTAGTAAAATGATCCCACACCCAAGATTTTTTTCTAGAAGAAGTGGTACAAACTTTTGAATCAATCTCTGAACTAGCTGAGTGAGATGAATTATCCGCATTAATTGAAGGTGCAGGAGAAGGAGATGGGTTTATGCTTGTGGTTCTAACTAGATGGTTGTTGGCACTTTGAGTTTGATTCTTTGACATTGTATTGTTATCACTCGTACTTGACATATATATGATAAATAAAAAAATACATGTGTAATTAAAAAAATAAACATATGATTTAAGCCAAAAATCTGAATTCTCCATAAAATTAGAAAAAATAGACAATGATAAATAAAAAAAATACATGCCAACACTCATACTTGACATAAAATCCGAATTCTCCAAACAATGAAAAATATACTATTGTAGTCCCAAACAATGAAAATTATACTAAAGTAAACATTCATTTATTTAAAGTTCTAAATTCTAACAATCCAAAAAAAATTCATTCAAGCTGAAATGAAAAATACAACAAACACTCATTCATTCTAAAAATACAAAAAAAAAACTTAAAAGAGGTGGAGTGAGAGGTGGCGATTTACTAGTGTCGGACTGGTTGCCGGTTGGTGGTTGCTGACTTACTGTCGTTTGTCGCCTGAACTCTGAAGTGAGAGAGAGTGACTAAGAGTGAGAGACTGAGAGAGATGAGTGGCTGTTATTGAGTTAGAGAGAGTGATTGAGAGAGATGAGTGACTGCGACTGAGAGAGATGAGACTGAGTGAGTGAGTGTCGAGTGAGTTTGAGAACAGTGAATAGAGAATTGAGAGAGATGAGAGATTGAGAGGTTGGAGGCCGTCGGTTGGAGCCTGGAGGATGAAGGACGTCGATCGGTTTGGCCCATTCGGGAAGAAGAAGAAGAGAGATGAGAGAAAGTGACTGAGAGTCAGAGAGAGAGAGAGAGAGAGAGAGAGCTGAGAGTGAGAGACAGTTGGCGGGTCGGTTGGAGGCTTGGAGCTCGGAGGTCATCGGACGTCGGTCGGAGCCCAGAGGTCATCGACCCGTTGGGGAAAAAGAGAGATGAGAGAGGGAAAGGGGAAAGGCCGACTAGGTTAAAATCGAATCCTTTATTCAATTTTAAAAAATATAATATATAAATTATACTCTATATAATAATATAATATATATAATATATAATATTGGTATATACCGGTTGGTTTAGTTAACTGGTGGTTTTTTTAAAAGGTTAACCAAAATCGAACCGAAACTATCGGTTTTTTAATAATATCAAACTGAAACCGAACCGATCGGTTTGGTTAACCGCTTTTTCAGTTTGGTTTCGATCAGTTCGGTTTTTTGGTTCTTTTTGCTCACCCCTAAATGGAACGGTGTCCTCGTCAAGCATCTCAGTAGAAGCTTCAGCAACTTGGTTGGTCGATCCATTAGGTGTTTGCATTGTAGGGTTAGACGCTAGCAAGGGCCTTTAATTCATACAAGGAAGCAAGGTTTTTAAAACTGGACCGGACAGGGAATCATTTCGGGTCTTGTTCTCAGGTTGAATAGTCCGATCATCCGGTCCGAAAAATAGCCCGCTCTAACAAAAAAGTAAAAAAATAAAAAACATAAAACGATAAAAAATTGTTTCCAAATTGAACAGCTCAATTGCCTGAATCAACAGTTAGCCAAGTGAATTAAGACGTTGGACTTGTTATTTGTTGGTGGAGGAAAGACTACATGGATGTAAATGGCTATAATTTACATTAAATCAAGGAAAATGATGATGAAGGTGTTACTCTATCCCTCGTTTTGGATGTTTAGTTTGATTGTTGTGCTCGTTTTGGATGTTTAATTTTAACTAGTAAAAATGTACGCGCATTGCACATAGCAGTATTATCATTCAACTCAAAGACCTAACTTCAAATGTTCTTATAGTTTCTATCAAAGTTTTTAATATGCGGTTGAACCATAGAGTTGGATTTAATGGTTTGTCAATTGGACACATTTTTTAGTATGTTTTAACCTAAACAAAAAAAAAAAAACATTAACTTGTTCAAAAACCAAATGAGATCCTTAATGGTAGAACCACTAACCTATTTAACTAGCTAGGAAAATGAGCTATGGTTATTGGTTAATAATTAATTTGTTTTTTTTTTTGTATTTTATCTATTTCTATTTTTACTAACAATAATTCTCATTTTTTCAAGTATATTTTTGTTTAATATGAAGAATATATAATATTAATACATGTTCAAATTTTTCCATAAAATTTATAAAAGATTTTATATTTTATATTTTATATTATTTAATTTATGACATAACAAAAATTACTTATTTAACAAGAGGAAATGCAATTCCAATATATTATTTGATACTGGTTTTTAATATATATTGGGGTCAAAACAATTTGTTAGATTGATTAACTGACCACCTAATTCAAGATTGTAGATTCATTTACCACCAAACCATTTGCCTATGGTGGCCTAGCTAATTAAATCCTGGAACCATTTGACATGGTTAGTAGAGCCATGTGTTAGACATTAATGATTTATTTTTTCTTAATTTTTATCCCATTTCCATCATTAATGAAAATAATTATCATTTATCACACTTTTTTATATGATGAATACATAATATCATAGAATGTACCCAAATTTATCTACATTTTTCTATAATTTTGTATATTTTATTATTTAATTATAACATCACGTGTTGGTCCATTTGATATAGACAAATTGAACCACTAATCCACCACTTGGATGGAAAAAACCATTTTGCTTTTCTGGTTAAATTTAAATATTGTATTCCATTTTCATCATTAATAAAAGTAATTCTTATTTTTATTTAATATTATGAATATATAACATTAGAATTGTATCAAAATGCTTTATACAAAGCTTATATTTTTCTTTGAGTTTCTATATATTTTTTTAATATTTATTTCTTAGTTATGACATCATAGATTGACCCATTTGACCTAGAAGATTAGATCGTTAACCTACCATCTAGATATGAAATTGGTTTCTTTTTCAGATTGATTTTAAATTTTGCATTTAATTTATATCACTAATAAAATAATTATTATTCATCATACTTATTTTTTATTTATATGATTAATATATAATATTATAGATGTGCCATAAGTTGTTTCTTTATTTCCTACATTTTTATATTTTTATATTTCTAAATTTTATTATTATTTATAACCCATTCCCTAGATAAGAATTGTTTCATTTTCCATCGGTTTTAAGTTGTATATTCTGTGTCAATCATTAATAAAATTATGTCTATTGTATCATACTTATTTTTTTATTATGACAAATATATAATAATATAATTGTGTCTATTTTTTTTTCAAAATTTCTTTAAGTTTTATTTTAAAAATATCAAATCTCATTGTATTAATAATTATTGTGTATAGATTTATTAGTAGAATTTAATAGTGAGAAACAAAAGTATTAATGTTGGATTCAAAGAGAGAGGATGTGATTTATTTAATGACTTAAATGTGAGACTTAATGAGAGGCAATTAAATGTATTTAATAGTATTATTTTAATTACATTTTTTTGCCCTTACAATGGAGGTGAATCAAATTCAAGAGAAGGGGTATTTTAGTAAAGAAAAATTCCAAAAGCCAATACCTTATTCACACTTTTATAGGTAACTAGTAATTAAGCAAGTGCGTTGCATGTATGAATTTTTTTTCATATTAATTACTTGAATTTTAGATATATCATAGTTTAGATATAAATTGATGGAGGGTGATTTGGCCCGACCTCGTAGCACGGGTACATGTGGGCGTGACCTTGCTCAAGCGATGACTCAGCGTGAAAGCACAGCAAGCGCAACCGCAACTCGGTGGGAAGGACTCACCGAGCTGAGTCTGGCAACTTTGCGGGTTAGGCTACTTGCCGAGAGCCGCCTGGCTTGCGCCTCCTTCCCAAGGTTGAGGCACTCCAAGCTACCTCCGAGCTCGGGGTCCCCTGACCTTTTTTAACGCCCGAGCTCCTCCCAATGGATTTTAGGCCACTCTCAAGCAGGAACACCACGATCCGCCTCTAGATACCCCTGAGGTAGAGACACCTCGGGCCAGACAGCTCGGTGTAGTTTGCCACAGGCAGCTCGCCACTTGCAGGGTAGCTCACAGAAGAGCAGTTCAGCATATCACAGGAAGGCCTCCTACCCGACCACCGTACCCGACAAACCTGGAGACTGCACCCACGTCTCTCGTCAGACAGTGTCGTGCCCGCCACCTTTAGAAGGTGTCTTACACCTGACAGGTACGTACCCTGCAAGAACGGCCCCGCACGTGCCACCTCAGCCCTGGCTGTAACGGCTGCGGCAGGATGACAGTGGCGGTTATACCTGCACTGTCAGAGGCAGGTGGGCCTGATTCGACAGAGTTCTGTTATAAGCAACCCAATCCCAAAGGATAGAGGTAACTTCCACATACTCGCGCTATCTGCACTCTTAGCCTTCTTCTTCTCCTCTTGCATCTTTCGCAGAACTCTAACTTAAGCGTCGGAGTGTTCCCGCCGAGCAAGCCCCCGGGGATTCTTCATCTTTTCCATCTCAGGTACCTTTCAGGAGCCATGCAAGTTCCAGCTAGGAGTGACCGGATTGCGCACCATCATTTGGCGCCGTCTGTGGAAATCGCTTCTAAAAGCCTCCCTCTAAACTTTCACAGTTCCTTCTTTTCTGAAAACTTAGCACCTATGGCTTCTTCAAGCAATGCCGGACGTAGCATGGAGATGGACATCTCCAGGGAACAACTCTAGGCCCCCGTAGTCTGCATTGGGCAGTTCACCATTCCCCTTTCGATGGACGGAGTCCCTACCCTGAACGTGCCATGAGCAGTGGCGCCTATGAGTGTTCCCCTTCCCCCCTCTGTCGAGACTACCTTTGCTGAACCAACTGTTGTCCCTCTGGCGACCAGCCAAAACCAACTTGACGACTTGATGCAGTCCATGCGGGCCATGCAATCCCAGATGCAGCAGTTTCAGCAGTTCCAGCTCTACCAGCAGCAAGTGCTGCACCAAGTCTCTCAGTATCACCATTAGCAGCAATTCCCTCAGCAGCCTCAACTTCAGCCTCTGCTTCAATCTCAGCTCCCTCCTCGGCACCCAGCCTCACGACAAGCTAGGTCTCACCGCCAGGATGAATGCCCTTTGCCCCAAGGAGAGGTTTCTAAGAGCCAAGCCTCCTCTCGAGGCAGAAAAGAAAGACCAGCCACTCCGGTCTCGCCGCGGGCAGTCAGGTCGGGAGGACCCCAGCTCGCCAGGTCTATGTCACCTCAGCAATCAAAGTTCGAAACCCCACTTCTGGAGAACCGGTTTGAGATCCTCGCTGCTGACTCTAAGCAGAACCCCTCTGTCCGCAGCCATCACCAGCAGCCTGAGCCGCTTCCTGTGCAAACTATTCTTGATAGCACGGATGTGAGCAGTACCAATGCGGAGCCCACAAAGAAGCAAAGACGCCACCGCCGAGCTCGCCGAACTACCACCCACATCCTACCCGAATTCAGAGGTAGAGAAGAGGTAAGCTCAGGTGAAGCTAAAGACTTCAAGCTCCTGAGCTCCTATGAATTCCAATGCCCAAAGACTTCAAGCTCCCCCCTCTCGACAAGTATGATGGGTCGTTCGACCCGAACGATCATGTAGACGCTTTCTAGTCACAGATGCACCTGGCGAGGGCCAGTGAGTCTTGCATGTGCGTGGCTTTCTCCACCACTTTCAGAGGAGTGGCCCGCACATGGTACCGAAACCTTGCACCTGGATCGATAAGAAGTTGGGCGCAGTTCGCGCAAGCCTTCACGTCCCACTTCGTCACCACAAGCGGTGCCCGCAAACTGAGGAAAGTCTTCTCAACATAGTCTAGAGAGAGGGAGAGTCCATCCGGGGCTATATCAAGTGGTTCAACGATGCATGCATGCAGATACCACGCCTGGACCCCGTAGTGCGCCTTGCAGCAGCCAAGAAGGGCATGACGCACAAAGAATTAAAGTGGCACATGGTAGTCAACCAGCCGGCGATCATAACTGAATTCCTCAAGCTTGCAGACAGGTTCATAGCCACGGAAAAAGATATCAACCAGAAGGGTGAAAGCGCGCCCGAGAAAAGAAAAAGAGAAGGAGAACCTTCCAGCCAAGGAGATAGCCGAAAGAAGAAGGACGTAGCTCGGGGGGCGAAGTCGGGTCAGCCGTTCCGAGCTCCTGTAGCGGACCGAACTGATTACACCCCGCTGAACGCAAAGCGGGCCAAAATCCTGATGGCCATCAAGGACGCCACATACGTGAAGTGGCCGCCCTGCTTGAGGGGGAATTCGAATGAAAGAAATAAAAATTTGTATTGTAGTTTTCACAGAGACCACGGTCATAGCACCGAGAACTGCAAGAATCTCCGCGACGAGATAGAGGAACTCATTCGTTGCGGATACCTAAGAAATTTTGTACAAAATAACAACAATAATAATAATAAAGGAGGTCGACAAGGGGAGCACGGTAAGGATGCTCCCGAATCTAGCAACAGGCTAGCAGAGCAGTCATAGAGGCAACCTCCGGAAGAGAGGCCACTTCGGGGCACCATCCACCTGATAGTTGGAGGTTCAATCATTGCAGGCTGTTCCTCGGCGGCAGCTCGGATGTCAATTCGCGAAGCTGCCAGGGAGGAACAAAATCCTCCGAAACAGCCAAAGACAGAGGAACCGATCTTTTTCACAGAGGATGATGCGTGCGGGATCCACTACCCCCATGATGACACGCTTGTCATAAAGGTAAGGATCAATGATTTCGAGGTCAGGCGCGCCCTCGTTGACTCGGGTAGCTCGGAGGATATCGTCTTCAAAGCCGCGTTCGACCAGGTTCAGTTGCAGGGAAGTGACTTGAGGCCCGCTAATACTCTCTTGGTGGGCTTCAGTGGAGAAGTAGTCCGGCCCCTCGGGGAAGTAACAGTACCTGTGGAAGTCGGCACATGGCCCAGCGTAGTCAGACTCGACCATGACTTCTTGGTGGTTGCGACCCCCTCCCCGTACAACGCCATAATAGGCCGGCCGATCACCCATGTCCTATGAGCGGTGGTCTCCACTTACCATTTGGCAATGAAGTTCCCTACAGACTTCAAAGTAGGGGTAGTGCGGGGCGACCAGCTTGAGTCTCACAAGTGCTATGTCGCCGCCCTAAAGGGAAAGACCAAGGTGGTCGACAACCTCGAACTAGAGCGACCTACGGAGCAAGGCGAAGAACAAGCTGCACCTATAGAAGAGACAGTTGTTATTCCAACTTCAGTAGAAGACCCAGCTCGGACATTTCAGATCGGTGCTTCAGTCCAGGAACCCCTACGATCCGAACTAGTAAGTTTCCTACTTCAAAACTTAGATGTTTTCGCATGGTCTGTGGCAGAGATGCCCGGCATAGACCCTAGTCTTATAACTCACAAACTCAATATTGATCCTGTAGTTAGGCCCGTTAGATAGAAGAAACGCAACCTAGCCCCAGAGCGATGGAAAGCAGTCGACGAGGAGGTCACGAAGCTCCTCGCAGCCGACTTCATAAGTGAAGTCCATTACCCGAGCTTGGTAGCCAACCCCATTCTGGTAAAGAAGGCTAACGACAAGTGGCGCATGTGCGTTGACTACACCGACCTAAACCGAGCCTGCCCAAAAGACTGCTTTCCCCTCCCCAGAATCGACCGATTAGTGGATGCGACCTCGAGGCACGAGTTGCTAAGTTTCTTAGATGCCTATTCGGGCTATAACTAGATCAGGATGGACCCATCTGACGAAGAGAAGACTGCCTTCATCACAGAGTTCGGTCTATATTGTTACAAGGTTATGCCCTTCGGGTTGAAAAATGCTGGGGCAACCTTTCAAAGGCTTGTAAATAAATTATTTAAGCCATTAATTGGCAGAAAAATAGAGTGTTATGTAGACGACATGGTCATCAAAACTCAGTTCTCACACGAATTAATACAAGACTTGCATTCTGTCTTTCAAATTCTGCGACAATTTGAAATGAAGTTGAATCCAAACAAGTGTGTCTTTGATGTCACCTCGGGCAAATTCTTAGGATACATCGTTAACTGGCGCGGCATTGAGGCCAACCCGGATAAGATTAAGGCCATCTTAGATATGAGACCACCCCGGAAGTTGAAGGAGGTTCAGAGGTTGAATGGCCGCGTAGCCGCCCTAAGCCGCTTTATGTCCAAGTCTGCGGACCGCTGTCTGCCTTTCTTCAAGGCAATTAAAAGCAAAGGGTTCAAATGGACCCAAAACTGCCAACTCGCGTTTGACGAGCTCAAGAAGTACCTCGCTAGTGTGCCAATCTTAACCTGGCCCGAAGAGGGCGATATTTTAGAGTTGTACCTCTCGGCAAGTGACGAAGTGGTCAGCTCGGTACTAATAAAAGAAGTAGATCGGGCCCAACAACCCATCTATTATGTTAGTAAAGTATTGCAGGGAGCTGAGATGAGATATCCAGAGATAGAGAAGCTAGCCTACGAACTGGTCATCGTAGCTCAGAAGCTCCATCCATACTTCCAGGCTCATACTATTATCGTCCTCACCGACAAACCACTGAGGCAAGTCTTACTTAAGCCTGAGGTCTCTGGTCGATTAACAAAGTGGGCCGTTGAGCTCAGCGAGTACGACCTCCAATACAAGCCGCGAACTACTATTAAGGCCCAAGCCTTAGCAGATTTCATTGTCGAGTGCACTTTCAGCTCCGAAGTCCCCAGGCCAGTTGAACACGAGGCCCCCAGTTCGGGTGAGCTCGAAGCTCCCAGGTCAGTCGAGTCTGGGCCCCGTGAAGTACCAATCGGTGTGGCATCTCTTCAAGTTAGGCCAAGCGCGAACTGGGATGAGGAGCCCTGGATCCTTCACGTAGATGGCTCCTCAAACCAGTAGGGCAGCGGAGTCGGAATAGTCCTGCACGGCCCAAGCGACACAAAATTGGAGTACGCACTATGCTTCGAGTTCGCGGCATCCAACAATGAAGCGAAATACGAAGCGTTGATAGCTGGACATCTGCAGTGACTCCCAGCTCGTAGTCAACCAAGTCACAGGAGATTACGAAACTCGCAAACCAACCATGGTTGCTTACTTATTCAAAGTAAGAGAGGCCCTGCTCAACTTCCAATCACACTTCTTCAGGCAAATCCCGAGGTCGGAGAATGCTGAGGCTGACGCCCTGTCTCAGTTAGCCAGCACCCGCAATATTACTATGAGAACAGTGTACATAGAGGACCTGCCTCGGCCTAGCATTCTCGGGGGGGAGGGGGGGGGCAGAGGAGGTCTCTCCTATCGTTCAAGTAGAGCCGAGCTGGATTGACCTGCTCGCGAGCTTCTTGCTACACGGGACCCTCCCCGCAGATCGCAATACGGCTAGAAGGGTAGAGTGCCAAGCAGCCAAATACGTCATAATAGACGAACGGTTGTACCGGAGATCCTATATGCTCCCCTACCTGCATTGCTTGCGACCTACCGAAGCCGGGCTCGTACTCCGCAACACTCATGAGGGTCCGTGCGGCAGACACTTGGGGGGCAGGGCCCTCGCCCAAAAAGCACTACGACAGGGGAATTATTGGCCAACAATGAAGGCAGATGCCATCGAGCTCGTCAGAAAATGTGACAAATGCCAGAAGCACGCCAATATTCACCATCAGCCTGCTGCCGACCTCAAGTATCTTACCAGCCCATGGCCTTTCACATAATGGGGCATCGACATACTTGGACCATTCCCGCCAGCGGCAGGCCAGAGGAAGTTCTTAGTAGTAGCAGTGGATTACTTCACAAAGTGGGTAGAAGGTGAACCTCTTGTAACGATCACAACCCGGAACATCCAAAACTTCTTTTGGAAGAACATTGTGTGCTGCTTCAAGATACCTCGGGTACTAATTTCTGACAACGGCAAGCAGTTCGAGGACATCAAATTCCAGAACTGGTGCCAAGACATGGGGATTCGACATAATTTCGCTTCAGTTGCACACCCTCAAGTAAACGGTCAAGCAGAAGTCACAAACAGAGCCATCCTCTGCGGACTGAAGGCACATTTGGACCGAGCTAAAGGATTGTGGGCAGACGAGCTACCCAGTGTTCTATGGGCTTACTGAACCACGGAGAAAACCGCCACAGGAGAGACTCCCTTCAATCTCACCTACGGCACCGAAGTAGTTATCCCGGCAGAAATCAAAGTACCTACGCTGCGACTGGAAGCATACAATGATAAGACGAATGAGGATATGCTGCGTACCAACCTTGATCTACTTGACGAAGTAAGGGACCTCACGTACATCAGGACTGTAGCTTACCAGCAAAGAGTAGCTCGGTACTATAACACCAAGGTCAAGAAGCGGAACCTTCGCGTTGGTGACCTGGTCCTTCGTAAAGTTATGGTACCTGAGCCCGGCGTTGGCAAGCTCGGGTCCAACTGGGAAGGACCTTACCGAGTAAAACGAGTGCTCAGGGAAGGAACATATGAGCTCAAAACCCTCGAAGGGAGACAGGTACCTCGGGCATGGAATATTGTCAACTTAAGACAGTACTACCTGTAACAACTGAGTGGACTACGAGTTACTCCCAGAGCCTAAGGGACAAAAATGCCGAGCTAACATGACCTCGGCGCTATAAGACCCTGTCGCCTCTTCGGCACTGGTGAACTCCAGGAGAGTAGACTATAAGCCGCCCTCCCCAGCCTAAGGGCTAAAACGCCGAGTTAATGAAAGACCTCAACACCATATAAGACCTAGCTGCCTCACCAGCATAGGCTAAGTACTTGTAATGCCTAAGGCGCAGGCAGCTTGGGTACGAACCTCGTGATGCATAGCCTGCCCCGGCATACAATAGGTAGAACCCGTTAGAGACAACCGATGTCAACTTAACCCAGGTGCAGACAGGTCGGGCATATACCCTACTATGTTACTCACCTCGGTGCACATGGGGTTACCCCTACTTAGTCCTGGAAGACAGTTCGGGGTGACGACAGTTGAGAAACCCCCACTTCGGGTACTTGGCTTGACAGCTTAACAGTTCAGGATAAAATAATCACTTCAACAAAAAAAAAGAAAGAAAAGAGAGTAAATTGCACAACATGTAGCAAAGTGTATTTTCATTACAAATATTTCATTACAAGAAGTTTGTTACAAAAAGAAGAAGATCAAGCTCGCAGGTACAGGGGCTGAACTACTTCGGAGGCTCATCGCCTTTACTAGGGACCTCCTCAGGGGCATTAACCGAACCGGTGGCCTCTGCATCATCATTGAAGCCTTCATCCTCAAAGTCCGAATCATCTGCTGACTGACGCACTATGCCATCAGTGATCCACGAAGTAGTGATGGCGCTTGTATCAAGACCTGGGTAGAGGTGCCTAATTAACCATCAGCTGAGCTTGAAACCCTTGCGGTAGGCCTCGGTCATCACGTCGTCGAACCATGAAGACTTAACATAGTCGATGACAGCTTGGACCTCGGTCTCCTTGAGGGCATCTTCGAAGATCTTAGTCTTCTCTTTGAGGTCACCCCTGAGGTACTCCACCTCGTGCTCCAGCTTTCCTTTTGCTTCCTTAAGGTCCTGCACCTCAAGCTTCAGTGCATCCCGCTCTGCCATGAGGCTGTCCATCTCGAGCTTCAAGGCCTCTTGGCCAACCTTAAACCCGTTCACCTCGGCCCTCAATCTGTCCTTATCTCGATCCAGCTCGCTTTAATTAGAATGATGTACATTTTCAGTTTATTGTAAATGAATAAAAGTACATATTTGATTCATGTTTCGTTGGTATGTTTCTATGTAATACCCTTAAACTGGACACTTAATGAGACTCGTGTTAGTTTAGAATGTTCATAGCCAGTGGGTCGGTCTGGGGAGACCTATCTTGATAAGGCTGACACTGATGTGCCACCAAGTCGGTTGGGGTGGCCTGTCTCAGCTGCCAGGGTGAGACCCTAGGCACATGCAG